>JAJQKJ010001275.1:0-64190 GCA_029574335.1 Rana kukunoris
ATGCTCTTATTCAGTGTTTTTCTCTCAGTTCTCTTAACTACCTGACGAAATTCAGTGTCCATCGCTTAATAGCCATTCATCATAGGATTCCTATGCTGATCGAACCTATCAAACATCAAAGCTGAAATCTAGTAACTGGTACTACAGGTAATCCTGCAGTTCTTATGATGCATCAAGCCTTCCCATAACACAGTCTTTATCAGTAATCTCCATACCCATGACACAGAGACTTTCAAACTCAAATTGAAATTTGTGTCACAGGAAACTGGCTGCCCCAGTACCCATATAAAACGGCCAGGGGAGTTTTGAATCGCAATCAAACATTCTAATTGCCTTCCATTACATGAAGTGTTCAGTGACCTGAATGGCAGTATATCATTCTAGTTTGTGAGTTGAATAATTCCACTTACACTTTAGTAAACCTATATGCCCCTAACCAGAGACCGTTTTCTTTCATTAAGTCCCTGATGAAAAAAGTTAACAAAATTAAAAAGGGATCTTTACTATTTTGTGGGGACTTAAATTGCATCGTGAATAAGCACTTAGACAGCTCTAGCAAGACCCCCCGCCCCTCCAGGAAGGAACTGCAACCCCTATTGCTGGAGCATAATCTTTATGACCCTTGGCGGTGTCTCAACTCAGCTGAAAGAGACTATACCTACTACTCTTCTTCTCCCACCATCGCCTATACTACCAGGATTGACTTTTTTCTCACGGATCTTACCCTATTACATAGAACTGAATCGGCTAAGATCCACACCACTGGTCAACAGAACCACGCCCCAATATCCTTAGTGTTGAAAAGTGCTTCCTATGTTCCCCTACGTACCTTTGGAGGAACAATACTGACTCCTTGCTAATCCCACTGTTGTTTCACAGCTTACTAAACAACTGACTGAATTTTTTTGAACTCAATGATACTGCTGATGTTAATATATCTACTTTAATGGTCGCTCAGTAAGGCTTTCAGTAGGGGTTTGCTTATTCAGCTGCAGCCCGGGAAAAAAAAAAGGAGGGGGAGCCTACTGAACCATCTTCTCTGCAGATCTCAAATCCTTAGAAGACCTTCACAAGAAGGCTCCAATCACCTCACGCTAGAATCAGACTTATTTGAGTGCAGACAGAAAGTTTGTTTAGCTCTTCTATCCGGCATCAGAACAATTAAAATTCAGAGACTCCAGGCCTAGTTCTATGTAAACGGTAACAAAGCGGGCAAACTCTTAGCAAACTACATATCCAGGAGGCAACAAAAAAACAATTTGACGTCCATTAGGGACCCCCATAGTAATGTAGTTTAAAAACACCACCCCAAAAAAATAGCAATTTCTTTATGAAATACTACCGTGACCACCTATACAACCTCCGCTTAGACGGCGGCACCCCTCAGCCCACTGCTCATTCTATCGAATTGTTTTCTAGAATCAGTATCACTCCCATCGTTGAAGAGGAGGAGCTAAATGCTCTGAACTCCTAGATTCTAGTAAGGAGATATTTGACACTATTAAATCCTTACCAAAAAATAAATCCCCAGGAGCAGGTGGCTTCACAGCCGAGTACTTTAAGGTATTCTCCCAATCCCTGGACCCCTACATGGAAAGATTGTTCAGTAGTGCCTCTTCCTCAGCCTTCTTTCCAGAAGAAATCCTACAAAGCCATAATCGTAAACATTGCCCAAACCAGGGAAGAAAGCCGGATTCACCCCAAAACTTTAGACCAATCTCCCTTTTTAACACGGACCTCAAGGTCTATGCAAAAAAAATCCTGGCTAACAGGCTAGCAGGAATAACCCCCTCTTTAGTCAAACCAAGACCAAGTGGATTTGTCAAGGGAAGGCAAGCTCCTGACGGCACTAGAGAGACTGTTTGACCTGCTACACATAGCCGAGAACAAAAAAGTACCTGCGGCCGTTTTGGCACTTTGATGCTGAAAAGGCCTTCGATAGGTCCACTGGGCTATTTGCGGCGCCACGTTGCAGAAATTTGGCCTCCAGGGACGAATCCTGTCAGCAATCCTAGCCCTCTATTCTAAACACCCTCAGCGAGAGTCTTCACATCGAATGCTCTTTCCGACATAATTCAGTATCACAAACGGTACCCCGACAAGGATGCCCATTCCCCCATCATTTTCACGCTGATGATGGAGCCCTTGGCGGAGGCCATCAGAACTGACGTCACTATAATCGGGCATAAAGGTGGGGAAAATGTACACAAAATCGGCCTCTTTGCCGATGACGTGGTATTGACACTTACTAAACCGGCTTGTTCCCTGGAGGGTGTATTTAGAGTTTGTGGAGAAATATAGCAATGTTTCCTATTATAAACTAAATGTGGTAAGTCATGCTTGTTTGCCTATCAACATGTCCCAGAAACAAATGGAACATTTTGAGGTAAATATAAATTCCAATGGATGTCAAGGCGATTTCTTATCTGGGTATCCGAGTGACCTTCCCCTCCTCGTTCACATATGAAGCCAACTTCCCTACACTATCAAAAATGATCTTCAACATATAGCCTCTTATGAACTTTCTTGGCTTGGGAGGATTGCAGCATTGAAAATGGTGGTACCTCCCTAAACTGATCTACTACTTCAGAACTATTCCTATCTGTCTGCCTAAATCCTTCTTTAACCTTGTAGATAAACTTTTTAGGCAATTTGTTGTGGAATCGAAAAAATGTCGAAACTCCCATATATTAATGTCCAGAAACATAGGAAAAATGGGGGGTGGGTTCCCGAATGTAAGAAATTACTACAGGGCGGCGATTCTGGACCAGGCGAAAGCCTGGTTCGATCCCGCAATCCCCTAAGCTATGGGTTCACATAGAGAGGTCGGTGATATCCAACAGAGATCTGCCGTCCCTTCTTCTGGATAATCTGGTAGAGGTTCCATTTGTATGCCCTAAATTTCCCTCTATTGAGGCAAACACTTGCTGCATGGAAAAAACTTCATCTCTTAGGACCCCAGGAATTGTTAACAAAATACAACCCTATCCGACCTCCAGGTGTTTGAATTTTTTGATACCCAACATGTGTATCAAACCGATGGCTGGAGGATAACGTTCTTACATATAGTGACATGCTCACAAAAAACCCTGTTACCCATCAGTTCTCTAAGACGCAACTTCACTATTTTCACACAAAACATCCGGATACAACTTACTCTTTATATGATGAAGTATGGGAATACCTACAATCTAGCTACGATAAGCCAAAAAGTATAGCATGGTTCTACAATACGTTACAAAACACACATTACTTTAATAAGACCTCCAGCATGCTAAACTGGGAAAGAGACTTGGGGTCAGTACATTCTACAGAGGAATGGAAACTGGCAATAAGAAATTGTTATAGATTTTCTCATTGCTCCAACCACTGGGATTTGATGTTAAAGACGCTCCATAGATCTTATCTGACCCCTGTGAGGTTGTCTATGACCTTCCCCTCGGAGAGTCTAGCGCATTTTGGAGATTGTGCGGATCGAGGGGAACATTTTTTCATATCTTAAGGGAATGCAAATATATACGCAGCTTTTGGCATGAAGTGTTTAAATTAATCTCCTCAGTGATGTTTTTTTTTTATTAAACCGTCCCCTCAATTAGCTCTACTCTTTTTCTCAACATTCAGAATATTCCTGTACAATTCATAAGTATCACGAGTCACGTTCTTATTGCTGCTAGGCTCACGATCACATCCAAATGGAAGTCCAATTTAGTCCCCAATATCAGCGAGCTTATACAGCGGGTAAAGGTACAGTATTCATACGAGAAACACTTCGCTTCGCCAATCCCAATCGGTCGCTAAATTTTTGCGACCAGTGGGAACCTTGGTTGTCTAGTTTCCATGACTAAATCCTATTCTTAGTTCCTTGCATTGAAATTTGACCCGGTATTTCTATTTACTGAAATGAATAAATTGGCAGCTAGGCTAAAAAACAAACAATATAACTAGTTATCATTGAAACAATAGAAAGCTTTCCAAACATATGTCTATCCTCAGGTGTTCCCCTTCTCCCCCTTCTTCTCTTCCCCTGACCTTCCTCCTCTTCATCTGCCTCCCTCTCTTTTCTTCCTTTGTTTACCTTTTCGTTTTGTTTGTTTTACAGTTCGTCTCTATTGTTCTGTTTGATGTTATAACCCTGGTTTCATTTCTCGGGTGCTTTGTATCTTTGCAACCGTAATACTGGGTGAAACATTTTGTTACGTTACTCATAATTACTGTAACAATTGAGTTTTGATATGTTGTGGTAGTGACAAGCCACATAAATGTTCTGGAGTTTCATGTCGATTCCCATCGGGGAGCTCACAGTGGGGAGTGACGTCCACAATATTAGCAGTAGGACGTGCTTCCCTGTTACCTGATAACCTATGGTGGGAATTTCCGTGACCCTATGTTAATACCTTAAAATGTTTTATTGTACCTGCTACTGGTTTCGCTAAAATTCATTGGTTCCGCATTGATAAATGTCAAAATGTGTATGCACTTGTTCTGATATATGCAAAATTGTAATGTTACTTTCTTTTACAAACCAATAAAAACTAATTGAAAAGAGATACCATTGCTGTCTCCTTCCTTTTTTTTTGGAGACGATCGACGATGTTCGGAAAAGGGCGGAAAGGCCCGAGGACAGTTCGGCTGACCTTGGCAAACCTTGAAAAGACTTGTGAATGGAGTCTTTCCGAGGTTTGCTGAGGTCAGCCGAACTGTCTTTGGGCCTTTCCAGCCATTTTCGAGGCTCTGTGGCGCCCCACACCTCTGGCTGCATACAGTATTGCATGCCATTGAAGTCAATGTGGAACAAATTATTTTCGTTTCCATTGACTTCAATGGAGAAACTCACTTTGATATGCGAGTACTTTGGATTACGAGCATTCTCCTGGGACGGATTATGCTTGTAATCCAAGATTCCACTTCCACTATTAGTTTTGTGACAACAATGCCCTAATCTTTTTTGGTAATTTCTCTGGTATACTATCATGTGTCTATATTTGTCTTTGCAGTTTCAATGGATGTGATTTGGCCCCCTTGTGTTGTGATGATCTCCATTCCATTCTTACCACTAACCGATCCCTCATCAAACTGGATTTAACACATATTAATCTGCAAGACTCTGGAATGAAATGTCTGTGTGAGGGACTTAAACATTCAGACTGTATCCTACGGGAACTGAGGTAAGAATTGCACTACAAATTATACATGGCATATCAGATTCAGGTATAAACTTTCTGTGTGAGGGACTCAGAGATCCTGTACCCTGCAGGAACTGACTACAGTGGAACCTTGGTTTACGAGTAACGCGGTTAACGTGCATTTTGAAAGACAAGCAACTTTTTTTATTTTTTAATCTGACTCAGTTTGCGAGTGTTGTCTCTCAAAACAAGCTAATGGGGTGTGCAGTACTGCATTTGGCCAGATGTGAAGGGGCACCAGTGACACTCGGAACGGTTTGGAACAGTTCAGAGCCATTAGGAAATACTCAAAATCACTCAGAAATATTCAATTTCTGGCTATTTCCAAGCCTTTCCGAGGTCAGCCGAGCTGTCCCAAAGCATTTCCAATGTTCTCCGGCACCCCACCTCTGGCCACATGTGATATTGCATGCCAATGAAGTCAATGGAGAACAAATAATTTTTGTTTCCATTGACTTCTATGGGGAAACTCGCTTTAACCGCTTAACGCCTGCCCACTGTATATATACGTCCTATTTTTAACGATGGATATCTCGGTAACGGCAGCAGACTGCTGCCACAATTGAGATATCCATCTTTACAGTGGGCAGGCCTGTCTACGATAACGACTGTCTCCGCAGCGGATTCGCCGCGAGATCTCCGTTATCGGTGGCGGGAGAGAGGCCCCCCCTCTCGCCGCTCTCCCGCGCCCTCCGCTGCTTACCGTTGCCGTCGGGTCTGTACGGCAACTGACTGGGGATGCGAGTGAAAGAAAAATCGCCCCACCCGTCCCCATCGCTCTGCTGGGCGGAAGTGATGTCAAAACGTCAGTCCCGCCCAGCGTCGTAAAGAAACATTTTTTTTTTTTACCTTTTTTTTCAAATGACATTTGTTTTTATTTTTTTATTTTAAGTCTAAATATGATATCTGAGGTCTTTTGACCCCAGATCTCATATTTAAGAGGACCTGTCATGCTTTTTTCTATTACAAGGGATGTTTACATTCCTTGTAATAGGAATAAAAGTGATCCTTTTTTTTTTATTTTTTTTATTTCAGTGTAAAAAATGATAAAATAAAAATAAATCCGAAAACAAAAATAAAAATAAATCCGAAAACAAAAAAACTATTTTTTTAAAGTGCACCGTCCCGACGAGCTCGCACACAGTAGCGAACGCATACGTGAGTAGCGCGCGCATATGAAAACAGTGTTCAAACCACACGAGTGTGATATCGCCACGATCGTTAGAGCGAGGGCAATCATTCTAGCCCTAGACCTCCTTTTAAGGGTAAAAGTTTGATGCCATGCCACGAGCGGGCGCAATTTTAAAGCGTGACATGTAGGGTATCAATTTACTCGGTGTAACATTATCTTTCGCAATATATAAAAAAAATTGGGCCAAATTTATTGTCTTATTTTTAATTCAAAAAAGTTAATTTTTTTCTAAAAAAAGTGTGCTTGTAAGACCTTTGAGCAAATACGGTGTGACAAAAAGTATTGCAATGACTGCCATTTTATTCTCTAGGGCAGGGGTGTCAAACTGGCGGCGTTCCAGCTGTTGCAAAACTACAAGTCCCATAAGGCATTGCAAGGCTAAGGCCTCGTACACACGATCGAATTTGTCCGCTGAAAACGGTCCGATGGACCGTTTCAGCAGACATCTCCGATCGTGTGTATGGGCTAGTGGACAGATTTGTCCACCCGACAGATTTCAAAGCATGCTTTGAAATCTATCCGGTGGGAATCTGTCCGCCCGACATGTCTGCTTGGTTAGTACACTTACCAGCAGACATGTCGTCCCGCTCCGCCGCCGCACCGCCGCCGAATGGATTCGGCGCATGCGCGGAAGTGTTTTACTTCCTGGTGCGGTGACGTGGAGGCGTCAATGTCACCGCCACGTCACCGACACATCAGCGTGCTCTCTGCTGGCGGGGATTTTGGTTTGCTCGTGTGTACACGCGAGCAAACCAAAATCCCAGCAGACAGATTTGTTCAAATCTGTCGGACGGACAGATTTGAACAAATCTGTCCGCTCGTGTGTATGGGGCCTAACAGTTACAAGCATGACTCCCACAGGCAGAGGCATGATGGGACTTGTAGTTTCGGAACAGCTGGAGGGCCGCCAGTTTGACACCCCTGCTCTAGGGTGTTAGAAAATATATATATAATGTTTTGGGGTTTTAAGTAATTTTCTAGCAAAAAAAAAAATGTTTTAGTCTCGTAAAACACCAAATCTGAAAAAAACCCACGGTCCTTAAGTGGTTAATATGCAAGTGCTTTGGATTACGAGCATTCTCCTGAAATGGATTATGCTCGTAATCCAAGGTTCCATTGTACTCTAAGGACGCGTACACACAATCAAATCTATCTGCTGGAAACGGTCTGACAGACCGTTTCAGCAGACAGATTCGCTCGTGTGTACGGGCGGACAGACAGATTTTGCCAGCCGACAGATTTTAAAGCATGCTTTAAAATCTGTCTGCTGGGAATCCGTCCGTCCGACATGTCTGCCGTCAGGGATTTTGGTTTGATCGCGTGTACAGCGATCATACGAAAACAGCCCAGCAGACAAATCTGTTCAAATCGGTCTGTCAGACTGATTTGAACAGATGTATTTGGTCGTGTGTACGCGGCCTAAATCTTATAATAATTTCCAGAACTGTGGAATAATCCTTCTGCGTAAAGCACCCTAAGATCTATGCTGTACCCTGAGGAGATTATGATATAATATTCTTCTGGATTTTAGAATAAAACTTCTGTGTGATGGATCCTGAGATGTTATTTAGCTGAAAGCTAAACAATAACAGACTTCTGTTTGGCATGTTGCACTGAAAGTTGTCATCATAGTCGTTCGGGTCACTTGCTATTATTGGATACCCCTCCACTGACTATCTGTGTTGCGTTGAATTGTTGCTTGGATGATATAAAAAAAATCATTCAAGATTTTTTGGCCCAAAGTGATAACATTTCTCATCCAATAAAACACAGTCTAAATCTATCCATCGACCAAAGAAATGTTTCTTGTATATGCAAATTAGAGCAGCAGAAGTTTAGTGACTGAGAGGAGTGAATCTGCCTGGGCTTATTTTCCTGCAGTTTCAGGATATCTTGTTAGATTATTTTTTTTCTTATGGGTCATTTTAACAATAACGCATGTTTTTCATTAAGTATTAATCTTCTTGCTTTTATGGTGGATAGTAATTGGACAATGATTTACTGATGTCCTTGTTCTGCCTTATTCCTGTCTTTGTTCTGCCTGATGAAAAATTGTCTTACCGCTGGACGGGTTCTACTGCTCAGTAAGAATAAGGAGACTGCATATAATAGAGCAGTGAAAAATTGTCCAGCAGCAGGACAGGTTTAATGGAAAAGGACATGATTGGGGTATGGAAAGTGCTGCTCACCCCTAATAATAGATAATGGAAGGGCTCCCCTCTGGAGTTTTTAGGCAGCAAAATATATAAGGATGAAAATTAATACGAAATTATAAAAATAGAAAAAGTTTTAATTGGGAATCGTAAAAACGAGCTCTGGTATATTATACAATATAAAAATTTCACACAGAGTAAGCACCATGACACATGACATCAATGAACGTGAATGGTAAACATATATGTCAAGTGAAATTCTGACGCGTTTCAACCCATATGTGGGGTCTTCTTCAGAGGAGTTGACGTGCTGCTGTAACAAGGTAAATGCATAAAAGAAAAATCAACAAGTGTGGTTCCTACAATGTATTGTGGAACAGAAATACAAAATTCTTACATATATAGTTACCCACTTGCTGCGTGTGAACGTGCTTGTATCTAGACCAGAGATAGCTTGAAAGCAAAAAAATCCACGAACGGACCCCAAGATGATCAATCCGCACAGTAGGCAGATCCCTGATTGGCCCCTCAGCCAGGGTGTTAAATCAACAGCTTGCAAGGGCCCACATGTGTATGGGAAAGGATCCAAATAGGTCCAAACCGAGCGGAGGGAGAGAGAGCCCGGCGGGACAGTCACCAAAAGAGCACCTGTCAATTAAAGCGGAGCTCCACCCAGGAAAACAACATTTTACAATGTTGTTTAAAAAAAAAAAAAAAAATGAAAAAAAAAATACTCAGCCGAAATACCTGTTGCTATGCGGAAGTCCGTAATCTGCCTCACCTGCACCGCGGACCGATTTCTTCTTCTCCTTGTGAATGGGGCGCGCTGCTTTCTGGGAACTGTGTGTGTTCTCAGAGAGCAGCGTGCCCATTCACAAGCCAGCGTGAGACTCACGCAGGCGCAGTATGAAATGGGCAGTGAAGCCGTACGGCTTCACTGCCTGTTTCACATAGTGTGAATGGCGGCGCGGGACCCGGAGCGATCGTGGGACCGGCATCGAGGGGCCCATCAGCGCGGGCAAGTAGGACAAGGTAAGTGTCCTTATTTAAAGTCAGCAGCTACACTGTTAGTAACGTTTAGATATCATTATAAATATAGGGTATATTGCAAAAAATATTTGGGTCAATGGGCATGCACACAACACTTCCTCTTTTATAGGTCAGGGGCGGATCATGAAAAAGGTTGTAGAAATTATTTAATCAAATTAGTTGGAAGTAAACCATGAGTAGATAAAGAGCTAGGTAGATGAATAGATGATTTAAATTGGAAAAATTCCCTAATATGATAATGTGACTAGGTGAAAAATGAGCAGTGTATACTTGTAATAGGGTCTGTGATTGTGTGTGTACTGTGAGAGAAAAAAAAAATGTGAAGGGTGAAACAAAATAGCAAGGTGTTTGTTTCTCACACCTTTGGCTAACAATCTCCTGTTACCCCTCAATGTGAAGGTTGTTACATAGGGATGAATAAAGATAAATGCAGGATTATACCTTAGTTGGTGAAATAGCCAAGTGCCTAAAAACAACTCCAGGTTATATACAAGAGTCCATGTCTATAAAGAAAGAAAGTAAAGCATTGGGTTGAAATTAATTCTAATATAGGGTGACCAGACATCACCAGTTTCATGGGACAGTCCCCTGATTGAGGACACTGTCCCCGGACCAAGTCTGTCCCTGGTTTTGTCCCCAGATTGGATTTAATAGGGGTCAGGGGCAATTTCAAAGACAGTCAGTGCAGAATTAAAATAAAAAAAAATGAATTACACACCACTGCTCCACCGTGCCTACTAGCATAGGGGGTTGTATTTTTTCATTATCTGTGCCCCTTTCTGATGATCATGTGCTGGTCAGAGCGGAGGGAATATTTCTTCAGTTTTGGGCACATGCCCATTCAGCTTCGCTCCCATGTTCTTCTGCCTTGGCTCAAATCCTGGGCAGCCACCTGCCTATCTCCTTGCCTTCCCTGGCGGAGTGACCTTCCTCCGCTCCCCACCCAGTAGTAGCCAGGGCCCGAAGAGTAAGACTTGAGAGGCTGTGAGGCGGGCGGTGACGGGCAGAGAGTCGCTGATTGTTGCCATTACTAGTAAAGAAAAAATATGTCCCCGGATTTCATTTAAAAAATCTGGTCACCTTATTCTAATACCGATAAGTATAGGCACATCCAACCCATATAGCATAGTGGTGTCTTACCCTGTGTTTGAAAGATCCGCTCCTGCACTGGTAGACAGAGGTCACAGCCTAGCATGAACTGTCCATGCGGCGTGTATATATATATGCACATGCCCAATTGCCCAAAGATGAAGGTGATCCCTGATTGGCGGCCAGTCTCCGCCCTGGTCACACCCTCTCCCCTCAGGCTAATTGGACCCAATGGAGCCATGGCCGAATTGCGGCCATTCCCACTGTGAGCCCCTCGGCGTCGATGGAGGACGGAGTCTATGACCATTTCCGCAATCTCGTCGCACACGTGATGTCACGCGCACGAGACAGACACGGAGCTGGGAGATCGCCATTGACGTCATCAGTGAAGGGAGAGAATACCCACAAACGGGCGGGACCAGCCCGCCATCTAGTGGAGAATGAGATCCCAGAGCCCTGGGCTCTCACCCCCTCACTGAGAAGCGGCCATAGACAATAAGCTGGGGCTCAAGAGCGGGAAGATCGCCATCTGGTGGAAATCATAGGGATCCTGTGGAACGATAATAATAAAAAAAAAATTAAACAGCTTTTAATCAAAAGGAAAAAGATAAAAGGTAAAAGATTGCAAGTGAGAAAAATAGTAGTTATCACTTGAGTAAATAGACCCATACAAATATATGGTTTAACAGTTAGTGTGAGGGCAGTTTATGCAGTTGTAGTTGATCAGCAAAAAGGCTTGATGGTCAGATTGGAAAGGCATATGTCTAACATAAGGAAATTGGGTAAACCACTGATAAGAGGCTCAAAATAGAGGGGACACAGGGCTTTAAATAGGCTGTGTGTTTGCCAGTAAATAAAGACTTGAATGACTTAATTATATATATATATATATATATATATATATATATATATATATTGTACATCATTTTTGCGTGTATAATAACAAAAATGTGAATTGAGACTAGAATAGACCAGAAACGGGGAAAGAAACAATTACTGAGTTTTTCCTGACGGAAATCCTTTTAAAAAGGGGGCAAAGGATAATGTGTCGTTCAGGCCCAGGGGTTGGGTGGCCCCAAGCCTGAAGATCCATCTCTGCTCCAACTGGAGCAGAGTTTTGTTCCAGTTGGCCTCCGATCTGGGATGGGAATCCGATCGAGGGCGGCAAATGAGACCTGAGGTACTTTTGTAGTTGTGGACAAGGGCAACATGTCTCCCAATAGGGAGGTAAATGTTGCTGATGTCCATACTGTATTTATATTTGAACACTCGTCTCCAAAATTCTTGTTTTGTCTTGCCTATGTAATAGGTTCCACATTCACATTCCATGTAATAAACAACTCTGTGTGTGCGACAATTAACGAAATGTGCAGGTTTGAACATCTCTCCATTCGGGGGACAAAAAATCTTATCTTTCCTCATTAGGAAGCAGAACGAACAATGTCCGCATTGGAAGGTACCCAATAGCGGTCAATGTTGGTTCCTAAGGTGAACATCTTTTTATTCGCTGGATACCAGAAGATCCTTAATGGAAGTTGCCCATTTATATATGATGGAAGGGAGGTTTGAAATGAAAGGGTTAATTTTTGGGTCGTTAGTCAGAATCGTCCAGTGCTTCTGCACTATGTTTTTAATGGCCTTGTGTTGTCGAGAATAGCACAAGATGATCCTAGTAGTTTCTGGATTGGGATCCTCACATGCTTTCTTTTTAAGGAGAAGGTCATGTCTGGGTTGGGCAAAGGTTCTATTGAAGGCCCTGCGCAAGCAGGATCTACTATAGCCCCTTTGCAGGAGTCGTGTCTGGAGCTTGTCCGCCTCTTCCCTGAAGAGTGTGCCGGTTGAGCAGTTGCGACGAAGGCGCAAATATTGCCCGTAAGGGATGGAATTCTTTAAGGAAGTGGGATGGTAGCTGTCATAATGTAAAATTGTATTTCTGGCGTTGGCTTTACGGAAAAGGGTACTGCATAGAGTCCTTTCTGCATTGATAGACAGTTGTACATCAAGAAAGGTAATGGTATTTTTGTCATAGATCATAGTAAAAGTTAGATTCCAATCGTTGGTATTCAGTATATCAAAAAATTCAAGAAGTTCCGATTCTGAACCGTCCCAGACGACGAAAACATCGTCGATATACCGATGCCACACCTTGATGTGGCGAAGGTATTCAACGAGATCTTCGTCGCCTGGGAGAGACCGCTCCCACTCCCCCAGGTACAGATTGGCGTAGGATGGGGCACAAGTCCCCATCGCTACGCCCTGCACCTGGAGGTAGTGGGAGCAGTCAAATGAAAAAAAGTTGTGAAACAATATGTAGCGTAGACCCTTTAGTAAAAAATCATTAAGATTACGATCATGTCGCAATCCCCGTACGAGTACTTGCCCTACAGCAGCAAGCCCCAATAAACAAGACTAAGCCAAAATGTACTGGATACAAATGACACAAGCAGATGATTAAAAGACTAGACATTTGCACTGCCAAAACATTTTTTGTTTTCGTTTCATTTTTTGTTGTTTTTCAAGTCATTTGTTCGCAATTAGTTCATGATTGCAATTCCTAAATTCGTAAATTTGAAAATTCAAAAATAAAGAAAGAAAATCTGAAAATTCTAAAGGAAAACTAACTAATAACTATTAAACTATAGGTATTGGAATTTTCTTTCAAATTTGGTTGGTATTCAACGTAACAAATACAAATTTATCTAAAGGTACAAATTATCCAAAATATGTTTTTATTATTATTATTGTTTTTTTTTTATTATTATTACGTTCCATTTGTTTAGCAACAGCATTTGTTAATTCGGATAAATTTGTATCCATTTTGTTCACTAACAGCCAAATCTGAAAGAAAATTGCTATACCTATAATTTAATAGTTATTATTTCAGATTTTCTAATTTTCAGATTTTCTCATTTCCGAATTTTCTAATTTACACAGTTTTTTTTTTCATTTTTTTTTTCTTTTGCTTTCACATAATGCAGTAGCATCCTACAAACAAATAGCATCTTCAGGAACAGATGGCCAGCTCCAACATAATGCTGTGTGTTAAGCAACCCATACATAAAAAGTCCCTATTGATATAAAACAATACCAATATACCCAAAAAAGAAATGACATCTCAAAATACCACCATCAAAACAAGCCCCCCTTTGTTTTAAGGTGTGTCCCTTCTTTGCTATAAGGCTTTCCTTTAATAACAATCACAAACTAAAATTAAAAAACAAAGGCGCCCGATAATGAGGTAAAAAGGCTCTAAAGGGTTTGCTTCCAAAAATTGCAATCGGAGGTAAAATAGTTTTTTTTAGATTGCTATAATCTCCCCCTAATCCCCCCAGAATCAAGTCGACGCATTCTTGGAAGCATTGAACTTAATTTTTTCGGCTTGTCGTAGTGTTGCAAGTCACCGCGTTTGGACACGATAGGATTTTTGACTGATGGTGTGTAGGCAAGACTGATAAAAGTCAGCTTCATCGGATATCCAGCGAAAAAATCCATCGGATTAAATTTCATCAGATATCCGATCGTGTGTACGAGTCTTAAGCCTTCTGCCAATGGTTCAAACACCACACATTGATTTATGGTTAAAAAAAAAACTGAATTTTGCATGAAAAATGTATGCCACCTGGCTAAAACTGCCAACCCACCACATTTAATATTAAAGTGGAGCTAAAGCCACCAAAAACCAAAAGTGTGGTTATCAGGTCAAGGAGTTCATCATTGGTTATATGAGGAAATCTACAGTATATGGTCCCATAACATGCATTACCATGTACATAAATTATCATGTATGCTGCAATGTACTGTACAATGGAGCAGTGTGAATCCAGACTTAGACTTTTCAGGTGGGTGACAACTCGTTCACATATCCAACCGATATTCCATGAAATAATTCATCCAAATGTCCAGACATCTTATTTACCAAGAATCCAAATGCTGATTTTCCTTTGTAATGTGTCAAGTTCTGCCAATCACTGGAAAAAAAACATTTCAGGTCCGTCTCATGTTTTTCCCACCAGAGTCTGTGACAGTAAAGCAACATTATTGTGCTTTGATGATCTTCGCTCAGCTATCACCACAAACCAAACTTTGACCAGTCTGGAGGCAACATTGGATGTCAATGAGAAGATGTCGGGCTCAGAAATAGATCATCGTTGTGAGGTCCTACAACAAGCGGGCTTCACTGTGTATCGAGACATATATCGGGGGTAAAACACATACTAAGTCTTAGAATCTGAATGGAAAAATGTATACAATTTTCAATGTTGATGAGATGTTGGAAGTATGATATTGTTGTGCGATCTTCTGAAACCTGGGCTTCACTGTAATGAATAAAGTACTGGGTGACAAACATTCTATACAATTTCTGCTAGAACTCATTGGAGGTTTCTGTAGTTATAAAGATAACAGAAGAGACCATTGAGCTATCCTGTGACAGTCAAAGATTTCCTAGATGATGGTGTATTTATTGCTGACCCCTATAGTCAGGTTTTATCTTTAACCACTAGCCGACCAGCACATGACTATGGCTCAGCTGGGCATATAGGCATACATGTACGTCCACTTTAAGACGCGTCATTGTGGGCACTCGCCCGCCGTGAGCACCGTGAGTGTAACCGCAGGTCCCGCGGGTCAGCATCCTTGTGATCGTGAGCGGTGATCAGTGTCGTGTCACACGTAGCTATTCTCCCTAAAGTTAAAACACATCCCTAGGACACACTTAACCCCTTCAGCGCCCCCTACTTGTTATCCCCTTCACTGACAGTGTCATTTACACAGTAATCGGTGCATTTTTATAGCACTGATCACTGTATAAATGACAATAGTCCCAAAATGGCTTCAAAAGTGTCAGATGTGTCCGCCATAATGTCACAGTCATGATAAAAATTGCTGATTGCTGCCATTACTAGTAAAAAAAAATATTAATAAAAATGCCATAAAACAATCAGCTTTTTTGTAGACGCTATAACTTTTGCGCAAACCAATTGATAAACCCTTATTGTGATTTTTTTTACCAAAATATATAGAAGAATACATATTGTCCTAAACTGAGGGAAAAACATATATATTTTTGGGGGATATTTATTATAACAAAAAGTAAAAAATATATTAATTTTTTTCAAATTTGTCGCTCTTTTTTTTGTTTATAGCGCAAAAAATAAAAACCACAGAGGTGATCAAATACCACCAAAATAAAGCTATATTTGTGGGGGGAAAAAAAAAGACGTAAATTTTGTTTGGGAGCCACATCACTTGACCGCGCAATTGTCAGTTAAATCGACACAGTGCCGAATTGCAAAATATGGGCTGGTCTTTTAGCAGCCAAATGGTCCGGGGCTGAAGTGGTTAAATAAATAGAACTTTACTTAAATTTAACAAAAATACATCTATCCCCCGCTGTCTTTCCAATTTGTCAGTATAACTGAGCAAATCAGATGTGGGTTCTCAGCCTGTACACATGGTCTAGGCATACAATCTGGTATCCCAATGGTTGGACAATCAGGAGTGTGTGGGCCCCTGCCATGGTGACAGACACTTAGTATTAGGTAGGAAGAGGTGCTATAAATTGGGGACACTTTTCAAACCCTTAAAGTGAGGACAGAGGGGATGATTTGGTGTATTTACATACTGGGGTTATGAAGAAATTAAATCACACATTCCTCTACATACAAACTACTACTATTTATCGGCATATAACACACACTTTTTCCCCCTGAAAATAGTGGGAAAATCACGGTTGCGTGTTATACGCCGATAGCGTACCTCGAGGAGAAGGAGGGAGACATGCGCGGCCGGGATCACCGATCCGCCATGTCCTGTTTATTTGGCTCTGACATCACACACACGTCCCGCCTCCAGCATTGGACCAGTGTTCTGTCAATCACAGTAGCTGGTCCAATGGCGGAATGGGACTGTGTATGACTCTGCCAACTGAGAGCTAACTACTGTAAACAGAAGATGACAGGTCAGTGATTCCCATGGCGCTTGTCCCCCTCTTGATTTCCTGCACTGCATGAGAGATGGTGAGGCTGCACATAGGCATCAGGCTGCATTGGATGGGGGCACATCAGGCTGCAGATGGGCACAGGTCAGGCTGCAGATGGGCACAGAGGCTGCATTGAAGCTGCAGATGGGCATCAGGATGCATTGGATGGGCACAGAGGCTGCAGGTGGGCATCAGGCTGCTTTGGATGGGCGCAGATCAGGCTGCAGATGGGCATTAGGCTGCAGATGGGCATCAGACTGCATCGAGGCTGCAGATGGGCATCAGACTGCATCAAGGCTGCAGATGGGCACTAATCAGGCTACATTGATTGGCACTGACCATTATTTTGCTTCAAAGTAGTTTTATTTGAAAAAAAAATGTTTTTTTTTTTTCCCTTAAACTTCCCGCTTAAATTGAAAGTGTGTGTTATACGCCGGCACGTTTTATATACGCCAATAAATACGGTACTTCAAATCTATACCCAGCATACAAGACCACTGATGTAAATTGTACAGCTGCAAGTTTGTACATTACACATTTCCAGGAAGACATAAAAATTGTTTCCATTAGTGTGTATAAAAATTATCATCATGTCTTACAGACCACAGTACAAGCTCCCTCTTTTCCATACATAAGAGGATTATTTCCTCATCTAATGCTCTCATTTTATTCTTCTATGAAGGGGCAGACACTGGGTTAGTATTTTTTACAAAAGAAGATGGTCCTCGTGAAGCCGTCTCCTCCTCTGCAGGTAATGCATGAATCCTTCCTGATGTGAAGAGAATGTCCAGAATGTAAATTATATCAGAATTACTTGTTCATATAAATTAATATTCATAATTTTCCTTTTCTTCACATTCAGATGATTCTACTGAGAGATATCTACTGAATGTTATTCTGGAATGATCTGAGCAGTGATCTGTCATTTCTCCAATTCCACCATTTTATATTGTATTGTTACTTCTTAATGTACTCATTACTACAAAATAAAAATGTGATTTTTGGATCTTCACACCACCACTGGTGATACTTCACATTGGGACATTCCTGTTTATGATATGAAGATTCAAGTAAAAGACACTAAATACACAGTAACAGTGCAGTGAGAATGGTAGGGGTGATCACCATCTATCATCCTAATTAATCTCTGTGAATGAATGAGGACACACTAATGCACGCTCAGAATTTCCTACAAAAAAGTTTGATGGGAGCTTGTTGTCGGAAATTCCGACATTTGCTGGGTCTCAAATTTTCCGACAACAAAATCCGTTCTCGGAAATTGCGAGCGTGTGTAGACAATACCGATGCGCAAATTCCATGCATTCTCTGAATTAAGTACGAGATGGAAGCACTTTTTCTGGTAAACCTAGCATTCGTAATGGAGGTAGCACATTCGTCACGCTGCAATTTTTTTTATCTTTTATTGCAGCGCATTCTCTTATTTATAATGCTAGAAAAATTAAGTTGTTTTGCTGCTGATATTCACACAGAGTTCTGACAAACTGATTTCTTTATTATTTCTCGTGATCTCCTGAATAATCTTTTTTATTTATTTATTTATTTGTTCATAAAACAGTAAAAATAAAACAATTTAAAATCTTAAAAGAAAACTTAAACGGTCCCAAAGTTCCATGCAATACTGTAGCAGTGCTACTTTCAAACCCACGTTTGAAATTCTTATATAAGTCAAGTGAACATATAGGTATACGATGATAGTGCAGATGGATCACACATAAAACAGTCCTTAAATACGTGCTCCTTTCACCAAGGGGGGCGTTCACCACATGGGGGGATATTTACTCCCCTGTTGTGGATGCACTCACCACAAGATTGAATAAAAGGGGCCTGGATTGTATATCTGTATATGTCCCGAAAGATGCACTCTCCACCAGCAGGAATGTTAAGATTAAACCATACCCATAAAAGAAAAAAACTCATATAGTATAATACTGTTTAAAATTCATTTATTAAGCCCAAAAACATCCCCTTTATATATTGTGCGTACCACAATGCAAAAGTGTTCAAGCATACAACAAAATCTGTACTGTGCCTGTAAGCTTCTCCCTATGAGCCTGTGAAGATGCAGATGTCTGCCAAGAATCTCCTGTTCCTGCTCTGGGGGCTGTACAGCGTATCTGGTCAGAGGATAAGCGTCACGTCCTGACGCGTTTCGTCATTGGTTACAGGCACAGTACAGATTTTGTTATATGCTTGAACACTTTTGCATTGTGGTACGCACAATATATAAAGGGGATGTTTTTGGGCTTAATAAATTAATTTTAAACGGTATTATACTATGAGTTTTTTTCTTTTATGGATACAGTTTAATCTTAACATTCCTGCTGGTGGAGAGTGCATCTTTTGGGACATATACAGATATACAATTCAGGCCCCTTTTATTCAATCTTGTGGTGAGTGCATCCCCAACAGGGGAGTAAATATCCCCCCATGTGGTGAACGCCCCCCTTGGTGAAAGGAGCACGTATTTAAGGATACTGCACATATACGTCGGCAGAATGGCACGGCTGGGCACATCAACGTATATATACGTTGATTTTAGTACCCAGCCGTGGGGCGCGCGCCCGTGGCGCGCTCCCGTGACCCGGTCCGAAGCTCCAGGACCGGGACCGCGGGATTCGCGGACCCGATCGCCGCTGCAGTGCGGCGATCCGTCCCTGGAGCTGAAGAACGGGGAGAGCCGTGTGTAAACACGGCTTCCCCGTGTTTCTCTGTGGCCGCAGCATAGATCGCGTCATCCCTGTAATAGGGGGACGCGATCGATGACGTCACACCTACAGCCACACCCCCTACAGTTGTAAACACACACACAGGGAACATTAAAAGTCACAGCGCCCCCTGTGGTTAACTCCCAAACTGCAACTGTCATTTCCACAGTAAACAATGCAATTTAAATGCATTTTTTGCTGTGAAAATGACAATTGTCCCAAAAATGTGTCAAAATTGTCCGAAGTGTCCGCCATAATGTCGCAGTCACGAAAAAAATCGCTGATCGCCACTATTAGTAGTAAAAAAAAATGTTTTTATAAAAATGCAATAAAACTATCCCTTATTTTGTAAACGCTATAAATTTTGCGAAAACCAACCGATAAACGCTTATTGCGATTTTTTTTTTTTACCAAAAATATGTAGAAGAATATGTATCGGCCTAAACTGAGGAAAAAAAATGTTTTTTTTTATATATTTTTGGGGGATATTTATTATAGCAAAAAGTAAAAAATATTGCATTTTTTTAAATTGTCGCTCTACTTTTGTTTATAGCGCAAAAAATAAAAACCGTAGAGGTGATCAAATACCACCAAAAGAAAGCTCTATTTGTGGGGAAAAAAGGGGACTCCAATTTTGTTTGGGAGCCATGTCGCACGACCGCGCAATTGTCAGTTAAAACGACGCAGTGCCGAATCGCAAAAAGGGGCAAGGTCCTTTACCTGCATTTTGGTCCGGGTCTTAAGTGGTTAAGGACTGTTTTTTGTGTGTGATCCATCTGCACTATCATCGTATACCTATATGTTCACTTGACTTATAGAAGAATTTCAAATGTGGGTTTGAAAGTAGCACTGCTACAGTATTGCATTGAACTTTGGGACCTTTTAAGTTTTCTTTTAAGATTTATAATTGTTTTATTTTTAATGTTTTATGAACATTGTTATATATTTTTAGCAGCTGCTGCATTGCACACATGTCCGATTAGCTATTATCAATCACCTTGATTACACGTACCTAAGCACTGAGTGGTGCTATATTGAAGGAAGGGCGCCATTAGCAATATTTTTATACTATTATCTGTTTTTTCTCCTAGCTGCTATGGACGCTTTAAGGTTTTTGAGTAATAGAAATCTAGACATTAACACATTATTTATCGATGATGAACCTACCACCGCTCAAGTAAATTACAACAATATTTTATCAGTACTGGATAACACTTTAGAGAAACAAGTAAGGACTTGGTGGGACATTTGTACCCTAGAACAATATACCAAACACAATATCATTATCAGAAGTTTAAAATGGGAAGTGATTCCAAAGGACGGTCTAGATGATGCAGGGTCTATTAGAGAATAGTATGATTTTTTTTATTGGAGTGGGTTTTAAACTGCAACAGCTTATACTCCAAAGAAAAAAAATGAAAAATGGCCCATTTGGAATCTAAAATCAATGACCTTCAACAAAAGCTAGACCCAATAAAAGATACACAACTGTTTATTGAATTTAACGCTAGAACCAACAAAAGACTTGAAAAAGTGGATAGAGATACTCAGAAAAATAAAAAATAAAATACCACAGGGACATGGGAGACTTTAAGGCAAATACTATTTTTGCATGGCAACAGAACTTACCAGACTCTGTGAATATGGTGGAAAGAGTGCAAGCATCACAAAATATACCAACACAAAACGCACCACCGCCCCCAACAATAAGAGAAATAGCCAATGCATACACAAATGAAGAAATTGCATTTGACACACCAACACAATTCTCAACGCCCATTAAAAGGGGTCGAGGGAAAGCAAGAGGTGGAAATAATAGAGGAAATCAGGGATATGTCCAACAAAGGGCACTTTTTCAGATTCCTGTGCACAATAAATTTCAACCACTACAGTCGCAAGAGGAGTATTATAAAAACGCTCCAGCACAACATCCGCAGAGGCGCATTGCCGGTGGTATTAACCCTTTTTCAGCTGCTAGCGGGGATTAAAACCGCACCACTAGCAGCCGAATACCGCTGCAATTCCGACGGTAAAGTAGTGGCGCTTTATTGCCACTGCGCCTCCCGCCCCAGTGTGAAAGGGGCCTTAATATGATATATTTATAATTATGTGTGCTTGTTATTTTGGGAAGATCAAACCATGATTACTGGATATTGGGGGGGGGGGGGGATCACATATACCCGATGATTGCTGGCATAAAATAAAAATGTATGTTTTATAAATATGTGTAAAATATTTATTTTATGTAATACATTTATATCTAAAAATACTTCATGGTGTTTTGTTAGTAATTTTTATCACTATCTAGATCTGGATTTCAGAAAAGAAACCGATCCTCCAATTTCTAGTGGATGGTAAGGAGCCACCAGTGCATGTGCCATATTAAGCCAGTGACATACGTTAGTTTAATACTGGGCACTCTCACCCCCTTCCTGCCAAGGCCAATTTTCAGATTTAAGAGCTGTCACACTTTGGATGACAATCACTTAGTCACGCAACACTGTACCCAAATTAAAATGTTGTCATTTTTTTGAGACAGATAAAACTTTTGGTATTTAATCACCACTGTTTTTTGTTGTTGTTTTTTTTTTAGTCAATAAACAAAAAAAAGACCAATTTTGAAAATAAAAGTTTTTCCTAGTTTCTATTATACAATTTGCAAATACAAAAAAGTAATTTTTCTTCTTCATTGATGTACGCTAATAAGGCTGCGCTGATGAGGCAACACTGCTGGGCACTGATAAGCTGCACTGATAATCAGGACACTGATGAGGCTGCACTGATAATCAGGTCACTGATAAACCGGGCACTATGCACCATTGTTATGCACCATTGTAAAAATGTACTCGCTACTCCCCTCACAGATCCGGCTCCCATTCCCCCACACAGTCTTTGTGTGAGGGAAGGAGACCAATTAATAGGTAAAGACCTGTTGTGTTTACATCTGTGATTCAGTGGCGGCTGGTGTTTTGGGTTGCCGGTGGAGTGGCGCTGTCACATACCTGGTGGCTGAGCCCGACGTGCAAGGAGTGGCAGCCCTTGCTCCTCTGATCCCGGGACCCCTGGTAGAGCAGACAGGGAGTTCGGGAATGCAGAGTCGCACAAGCGCCGGTTGCAGCACTGGTGCTGGGCTGGGAGAAGCTTCTAAGGATTCTGTCAAAGTTGCAGGCGCAAGCTGGTGGTTGCAGGCAGTAGGATGAGGCACTGGAAGCAGGAGCAGCAGCAGATGCGGGGGTGATGTACAGTAGTACGGGCAGGAACAAGTCCCAGCAGGTGAGTCCACTAACTGGCTGATGGATCAGGTACGGCTGGCAAGGCAGAGTCAGAGTTCAGGCCAGGTCGGCAACTGGCGGGCAGCAAAAGGTACAGAGAATGAGGCAGATGGATGGTCAAACAAGCCAAGGTCTGGGCAGGGGGAGGCAGGGAGAAACAGGTACAGGCCGGGTCTTCAGGAACAGATTCAGCAGGGGTACAGGTGCAATTAGTCACAAGGAACGCTGTAGACTGGACAGCAAGAGGTGCAGGGATCAGATCCCTTTTAAGTTGAAGTTTGGCACCAGAACAGCATCTTCACGTGCCCGCACACCGCTGCTGGCGCTCGTGCCCAGACGCATTATGGTTCCGCAATTGTGTGCGCGCCGATAAGCCGCTATCGGCGAATGAGCGCACTTGTGCGCGCCGATACTGCCATCTGCCGGACAGGACTGCTCATGACAGGTGCTAGCATAACTGCCACATACTCCATCCCCCCGTGGTGTGGCACGGCACTAACACCCACCTCCCCCGCCACCCTCTGTCCTTACCCTGGATGCAGAGCTGTTGTGACCATCTTCCAACGTGGCAGGCTCGGAGATAGCGTCCGCAATGTGTCTCCTCTCTGCTCCTCCTGGCACTAGGTATCCAATAGGATCACCTGACGTTTCGGCCAGGTTTGGCCAGGTTTCCTACCTGCTTCCCGATTGCCCGGGAGGAGGGATCAGTGTGCCCGGTGCCCTGAAAGGGCCCGCACATATGAATAAGGTGCGGATGCGGATATATTTGTGCTATGCATGAATCTATCCACTGCATATAGGGGGTGGCAAGGAGAGAGGGGGCGGTGCCCGGGCGCTGCTAATGGAAGCACCGACACTGCTGTGATTGCTTGTGATGGGCATTTAACCCTGATCTGTGATGTGCTGTGTTCAAGGCACAGAATTGTCACAGAATGGTCACAGAGGGTTCCTGATGCGTGCCCAAGGTGAGAATGTCCAGGGACTCAGGGGAACCGTGCACATGGGAGGAAGTACGGAGAAACCCTCCCAGAACTAGAGAGAAAGGCTATGAGGCCGTATATTGAATATAGTGCGAGCGGGCAGTGTTTAATCTTTTCCCAGGACATGCATGGGAAACGGGACTTTGAGGGTAGAGGATCCCTCAAATAAATAAAGATACATAAAGTTACATAAAGATGAATAAAATGTAGTCCTTTATAGATGTCCAGTCCTGTACTAAGCCATGATTATTGTAAAAAAGATATAATAGCCATGGCATGAAAACAAAATATAGCATAGTATAAAGACAGGTAAAATACAGGTGAAGTACTAGAACACCGCCCCAATGAATTCCCCCATAGTTGAATATATTGTTACATGCTAGATCAAATAACACAATAATGAAAACTTTGTTTCTGTAACTTGGTTGATCACGAGTCTGAATCCAAAAATATGTACTGTGGGTGAGTTTAGGAGTCCCAATGCGTTTTGCCTGACGGCTTTTGCAGGGGAGGGGTGCTCTAGAACAGAGATTGAGAACATGATATAAGAAGACATACTTTACAATTAGATGCCGGGAAAGAAAAAGGGATTTTTAATAACAGCTTACCTGTAAAATCCTTTTCTTGGAGTACATCACGGGACACAGAGCGCATAGTCATTACATATGGGTTATATGGGTACCTTCAGGTGTGGACACTGGTGTAATCAACTTCACAGGAAGTTCCTCCCTATATAACCCCCTCCCACTGAGAGTGCTTTAGTTTTGTAGCAAGCAATTTCTCTGAGGTTACACAATGTTCCCCAAAAAGAGGGGTGGGAGCTCTGTGTCCCGTGATGTACTCCAAGAAAAGGATTTTACAGGTAAGCTGTTATTAAAAATCCCTTTTTCTTGAACGTACATCACGGGACACAGAGCGCATAGTCATTACATATGGGATGTCCCAAAGCAATGCTCCATGAAGGGAGGGAGACCGTAAGGCCAAAAATAGCCAAACAGAAAATATATCAGGAGGTAAAATAGCTCCACCAACAGAAAAAAAGGGGGCGTGAACCGGGCCAGAGGATTCTATACTGCTGCCCGTAGGACCGCCTGCCCAAATGCTGCGTCCGCAGCCTTTGTGACGTCCAACTTATAAAATTTAGTAAACGTATGTACGGAAGACCAGGTTGCCGCTTTGCAAACCTGTGCCATAGAGATCTGATGGTGTGCCGCCCAAGAGGCACTCATGGCCCTCGTAGAATGGGCCTTAACTGATAAGGGCGGTGGAACGCGCTTCAGACCATAGGCCTGAAAAATCAGCTGCTTAATCCACCTAGCCAAGGAAGACTTGGCAGCCGGCTGACCCTTCTTGGGGCCATCCGGAAGAACGAAAAGCACATCTGTTTTCCGAATCTTTTCTGTAGCCTTGAGATAAACCCTCATGGCTCGGACCACATCCAAAGTATGAAGCAATCTTTCCTCTCTGGACTGGGGAGTAGGAAAGAAGGATGGTAGGACTAGGTCCTGATTCAAGTGAAAACTGGATATGACCTTAGGAAGGAAAGAAGGCTGAGGCCGCAGAACCACTCTGTCCTTATGCAGAATCAGGTACAGTTCCCTGCAAGACAAGGCTGCCAGCTCGGAGACCCTTCTGGCCGAAGCCATAGCCACCAAGAAAACCAACTTTCGGGTTAGCAGCACAAGAGGGATTTCTGTCAGAGGTTCAAACGGCTGCTTTTGTAAAGCTGACAAGACCAGATTTAAATTCCAGGGGCAGAGGGGAGCTCTAATAGGGGGATTTACATGCAAGACCCCCTGCAAAAAAGGTTTTCACAAGCGAATGTGTGGCCAAAGGCCTTTGAAACCATATCGATAAGGCAGACACCTGCCCCTTTAGAGTACTAAGAGCCAACCCCTTGTCAACGCCAACCTGGAGGAATCGCAAGATCCTGTCAATAAAAAACTTGCGAGGATGCCCTCCTTGAGACTCGCACCACTCCACATAGGTTCTCCAGACTCTGTAATAGATATTTCTAGAGACTGGCTTTCTAGCTTGAATTAACGTAGATATGACTTGGGCAGAGAGGCCTCTGCCCTTAAGAATTAGAGATTCAGCCGCCAAGCCATCAAATTTAGCTGCTGTGAAGCAGGGTGGTAGATCGGGCCCTGAGACAGCAGATCTGGGCGCAGGGGGAGTGGCCACGGTGCCCTTACTGACATCCTCACGATGAGTGCGTACCAAGCCCTTCTGGGCCAGGCTGGGGCCACCAGGATCACCGGCCTGCGCTCCACCCTGATCCTTCGTAGAAGGCGGGGAATCATCTGTAGTGGAGGGAACGCATACAGGAGAGAAAACTGGTGCCAGGGGCAAACCAACGCATCGGTCCCGTAGGCCGAGGGGTCCCTGGCTCGGGATACGAATTTGTCCAATTTCTTGTTGAATCTTGTTGCCATGATGTCCACATCGGGAACTCCGAATCTTTGGCAAATCTCTTGGAATACCTGGGGGTGAAGAGACCACTCTCCCGGGAGTAACTGTTGACGACTCAAAAAATCTGCTTGAGAATTGTCTATCCCTGGGATGAACACTGCTGAGATGCAGGGTACATGGGCTTCGGCCCATGAAAAAATCAGGTTTACTTCCCTTTGAGCCGCTAGGCTCCTTGTGCCCCCCTGGTGGTTTATGTATGCCACCGCCGTGGCATTGTCGGACTGTATCCTTACTGGCAGACCCTGCAGGGGAAGAGTCCAGGCGACCAGGGCCAACCGAGCAGCTCTGATCTCTAGGACATTGATGGGAAGCAGACTTTCTGCCTCTGACCACTGTCCCTGCTGGGTCCATTTTCCTAAGATTGCCCCCCAACCTGTTAGGCTGGCATCTGTGGTTACTATTTTCCACGAGATGGGGCAAAAGGTTTTCCCTTTTGATAATTTTTGAGGGATCAGCCACCAGTACAGGCTGTGCCTGACTCCTGGGGAAAGAACTAATGGACGGTCTAATGCCTGTATGGACTTGTTCCAAGCAGAGAGAATAGCTGCTTGCAGAATTCTGGTATGGATCTGGGCATAGGGCGCTGCTTCGAAGGCGGCCACCATCTTTCCCAGCAGTCGCATGCATAGGCGAATAGTCGGCTTCTTTTTGCCTAAGACTATTTGAATCGTTTGAATCAACGACCTGATCTTCTTTTGAGGTAAAAATACCCTCTGGCATTCTGTATCTAACCGAAAGCCTAGATATTCCAACTGTCTTGTGGGTTGTAACCTTGATTTTTCTTGGTTCACAATCCACCCGAACTCTTCTAGATGCCGCACTGTGCGGACTACTGCATGATTGAGGTTGGAAGCTGAACTGTCGATAACCAGGAGATCGTCCAGGTATGCTAGGACCAAGATGCCTTCTGTCCTTAGGACGGCTAGCACCGGGGCTAACACCTTTGTGAATACCCGTGGAGCTGTTGCCAACCCGAAAGGGAGGGCTACGAACTGGTAATGACTTTGATTTATCGTAAAACGAAGAAACTTGTGATGTGCTGGGTAAATCGGCACATGCAGATATGCATCCTTTATGTCTATAGATGCTAGGAAGTCGCCCTGATGCAGGCTGGCTGTCACTGAACGTATGGAGTCCATACGAAAGGTCTGAATCCTTAGAAAGCGATTTAGGCGTTTGAGGTCTAATATAGGCCTGACGTCGCCATTGGGTTTTGGTATAACAAAAAGGTTGGAGTAGAACCCCAGACCCCTTTCTTGGGTTGGTACTTCTACAATTACTCCTTGGAGCAAGAGGCGATCCAACGACTTTACGAGAGAGGCCCTCTTTAACGGGTCGCTTGGAAGACTTGACCCCTGAAAATGAGGAGGGGGGATTTCTCGAAACTCTAGTTTGTAGCCTGAGGCTACTACGGACCGAACCCAAGCGTCGGGAATTCTGGCCTTCCAGACTTCGGAGAAAAACTGAAGCCCCCCCCCCACCCAAGAGAGTGGGGGCGCCCCTTCATGAATCTGACTTGATGACTGGTTTAGCCGGCTTGCGAGACCAGGGCCTCTTGTTTGCCGCGGCTTGTCCCTGTGGGCGGCTATTAACTGCTGAACACCCGGGAGGCCGTCGATACTGACGAGAAGTCGAAGGGGCCGAGCCTTCAATGGCCTGTCGTTTAAACGTGGGCCCACGCGGTCTTTTCTTGACCGGTAAGGAAGTACTTTTTCCACTTGATATGGTGTGGATATATTTATCTAGGTCTTCCCCGAATAGTCTTCCCCCATGAAAGGGAAACCCTGCTAAAAGCTTTTTGCAGGGTGCCTCTGCTGACCAGTTCTTTAGCCACAAAAGACGACGCATGTGAACCATCAGTAGAGATGAACGGGATGCCTGTTGGATGGAGTCCTTAATAGCATCTATTGCAAAGCAGAGAGCCCTAGGGAATTCTGCTAATTCATGAGTATGCTGAGCCGGCATGTCCTTTAATATATGTTTTGCCTGATCCTTCAAGGCCTGACAAACACCAATGGCTGCTACTGCTGGCTGAACCATGGCACCTACTGAGGTGAAAGCTGCTTTCAGTAGGGTCTCGAATTTCTTGTCGACCGGATCCTTGAACATATGGACATTTTCAACCGGACAAGTCAGGGATTTATTCACGCAGGAAATGGCTGCGTCCACTGTAGGGAGAGCCCATTTCTTTACATATTCCTCTTCCATAGGGTAGAGAATAGAGAATCTTTTAGGAGGGACAAAGATTCTATCAGGTCGAGCCCAATCCTGGTAAATCACGTTCCGCAGAAGGGGGTGCATTGGAAAAGATGCACAAGTTAATGGAGCCTTTAAAGAACCCAATGAGGATACCTCCGGGGCTACTAGTTCTGGCACTGGAAGTTTAAAGGCAGTGCGAACCATATCTGTCAAAGACTGGATCCACAGGCCCTCCGCTTGAGAGGCCGAAAAATATTCATCTATAGTGGAATTTTCCCTGTCTGAACCGTCGGGACTTGGGTCTGCCTGATCCCCTTGTGGGTCCCGTTCCTCTGAAGAGGAGACCTCCGCATCTGAAAACCCCACACTGGGTGAGGGGGATCTAGCCCGCTTGCTACTTGGGCAAGGACGGGAAAGCAACACAGTTAACCTTTTCTCTAGCCCACTCATGGTGGCTGCTAGCATTTCTTCCGTCACGTAAACGGGAATGGGTGGATCGGGGGGCCGCCTCTGCCCCCAGCACCCCCAATGGCTCTTGTACTATGCCATTCGGTGTCCTGACTGGCGAGGGTGGGGCCGTAGAAGCCTGGCCCAAATCCTCTGACCCCGATGGAGACCCCTTTTGCTTTTTGGCACCTTTAGCAGCCTTGGCTGGTCCAGATCCCTTTGGAGCCATTGTACAACCTTGGGTCACCCCTATAGCCAACACCTGACTGTTGCAGCTAGGAGTAACCAATATGAGGGCAGGTATGAGGAAAATGAAAAAGAACTAATTTCTCTCTTTTTCTCTTTTTTTTTCCCGCCTGGGAGGTGGCAATACTGAGGAAACCTGTGAGTATTGACACACCAATGCCCGTTAGCCGGAGTCCAAGGTAGACTCAGATACTGCTGGATCTAAGGCTGAGTCCCTTTAAGCAAAAAAACTTTTTTTTTTTTTTTTTCTGGTCAATAGTGGACCTAAGTCCTAGACCTGAAGATCCACAAAACCGCCACTAGGTGTCCCTGTGTGGCCAAAAGACCCAGCTGCACGCTCTGTATCCTTTCTTCCTCTGCCTCCAGGAGGGAAAGACCAGCCAGAGAGAAGTTTTCCCTTTATACAGACCCTGACGCTGCTGGCCCGCCCCCCCGACGCACGCCGACGCTATAAAAGGCGGCGTGCGCGCGCATGCGCGCGCACACACGCGCGCACACCACCACGCTGAAACCCCATGGAGGAAGCAGAGCAGAGGAACAACATGGACCAGCGTTATGCAGCACCAACAGACACCAGGTAAGCACTAATCTTATTGTAGTGCACACACAGCGAGGAAGCTGTCCCCTTGGGCTTCCTAAGAAACAGGAGTTTTTTTACCAGCAATTTCCTCTTTAAAACATGTGGGGTTGCAGTATCAGTGTTAACAGGCAGACCTGGGGTGAGTAGCAAATATATAACTTACACAAGTATACATATATCTACATGTTATCTGGGTAAACATTAGAATCCCATCCTGCCTCAACAGACATAGTGGAGATAGTGGCTGATGCACCAGCATACTGTTAGCCAACCCAGAACCCCCAGGGGGATACCTACTGTCGAAACAAGTCCCGCAGGTTCCCTCTTACCTGCTCCACGCCGCAGGGTATTGCAAAATGCAAGAGGCCCAACCTTCCCCCATCTCCGTGGGTATTGTCTTGGACCTTCAGGGACCGGGGTCCTGTGTTAAGGAACCCACACCCCTGGACCTATATAGCATCCTGGCATCAGTAGCGTTTAGTTCTTGGAAGAGACTAAGGCACTGGAGCCCAGAATCCAGCCCTCCAGGGAGAGGCATTATAGGCAAAACCCCACTCCAGCAGGGCCCGGGTACCGTACATCTTGGCTCTGAAGCACTTCGGACGGATCCGGCTAGCTATCCTGGGTCCCGAGACCTCCGAGGGACAGCTAGACGTGACCAACACCTAAGACACTGGCGAAAAAACTAAAGCACTCTCAGTGGGAGGGGGTTATATAGGGAGGAACTTCCTGTGAAGTTGATTACACCAGTGTCCACACCTGAAGGTACCCATATAACCCATATGTAATGACTATGCGCTCTGTGTCCCGTGATGTACGATCAAGAAACAACTATAAATCAGGATCACCTATAGAACAAAATAGTCCAAAATGATAAACAGCACTCTAGCTGTTGGTTTAAATGTCCAACATCATCACAAGCATTCAAATAGTGACGGATTTTCTTGCCAGTGTAGTGAAAACAGGTAGTGGTTGATCCTACACCTCTTCCCAGGAAAGATTACACCACAAGTGGGGCACACTCCCCTTCGGGGTACTCACTCACCAGTAGTGTTGAGCGGAATACACCATATTCGATTTCGCGATATATCACGAATATTTTTCCGAATATTCGAGAAATATTCGCTAATTTCGAATATTCGTGATATTTTTATGAAGTATCATAAGTGCGATTTTTCGCTAATTGCGATTTTTTTTTAACCTGCGTCCAAATCGAATGTTATTGATATTTTAGTGAAATAAGAACATTGCTAAATTTCACTAATTGCAAATGACACTTGTAATGCGATCTTACGTTCCGGCGCGTGCGCATTCCCGCGTTTTTTTTGGAAATAAAGTTTCACTTCCTGGATTTGGGCCAGCCACTGCAGCCAGAAGGAGATTTTCAGGAGATAAAGATGGTTGGAAGCATGTTCACCATTGATGAGGAGAATATGCTAATTAATGTGAGTATTTTGACTTTAAACAATGTCTGTAACTGCATTTTAGGCCTCGTTCACACATAGCCGACTCCGTCTCAGTCCTTTCCGACGGAGTCCGCCTGTGTCTGCCAGCTCAGCGGGAGATCAGTCCGCAGATCTCCGCTGAGCCGACGGATGACAAGCTCCTCTCTGCTCACTGAGCGGGGAGGAGCTTGTCGAGTCCCGCTGTCCTCTATGGAGCGATCTGATGAAAACGGACAGCATGTCCGTTTTCATCAGATCTTTCCCGATCCGATCCGCATGGACGGATGGGGACGTGAGCCCCATACGTTTGTTTTTAGCGGATCGGATCAGGTCGGATGTCAGCGGACATGTCTCCGCTGACATCCGACGCTCCATAGGGGTGCATTGAGCGCCCGTTCAGGTCCGCCTGAAAAACTGACAGGCGGACCTGAACGGATCCATGTGTGAACGAGGCCTTAGACAATTTTAAAACTTAGGTTATGAGATCAAATGTTATTATTAATATTTACTAATTACTATAGTACAGGCCCAGTACTATAGTACAGGCCCAGTATAAAACTCCAAAAATAATTGTAGCGGTCAGGTGAATAGCAACTAATTTCTCCCCTATACATGAATCATGTGATGTTACTCATATATATACATAATTATGCAAATGATAATGGCTGCTATATTTATTCCAAAAAGATGTCGCTGAAAATTGCAAGATCTAAAATCTTTCATGTTACCCCTGCCAGTGATTATTAATAAGGCGAGAATGCTTCCAATTGTTGAATATACCATACATTTTAATTTTTTTTATTTTTTTAAATTGTATTTTTGTGCGTGAACTCGAGAGAGGAGCCAGACTGCAGGAGCTGGAAGCAGGCATGCCCTCCCCCCGGAGGCTTCCGCCATCCTTCTCCATGCCCCCAATGGTAATGGCGGGTGTGAGGGAGGGCCTCTCACTCACCCCACCCTACCTGCTCTGTTTCCGAGCTTGACGGGTCCCAATGGGACCCCAACAGGCCAGAGGGACTCCCCATATTAGGAAGTGGGGGGGCCAACCTGCTCAGCCAGCCCCATAGGTCCTTTGCCTCTCTTTCTTAAGAGACCGCATGGTCAAAGTGCATATGTGTGTTAAACCAATTTTTGTGTGAGTGCAGGTGTGGTGGTTTTGTGGGGGGGGGGGATGGGGGGCGTACTAAGCGCAGGCTTACCTCGCATAGCACACCCACCAGGAGCCGGGCTTAGACCACCAAACTCAATTGACATGTGGTCGGGACTGGGATCAGAACCCTAGGCTGCAGAGGTGAATGGCTTATCAGCGCAGTCACAATCACGTTGAGGCACCACAGCTCCCTTGACCATACATTTACGTCATATATCCATAAGGGTGTAAACAAATTATAATATACATTGTTCTTCATCTTGCAGTGCTTTCTTCGCGCAGGCTACGATAGCCTGCGAAGGCAAGCGGAGAAAAAGTCAGTCCTCCAGGCCTTTTCAAAGGAGCTGCAGGACAAATTGGGGAGCCAACATGCAGAAATAGCGATCACCAAGAAGTGGTCCGATCTCAAACGGCGACACATGGACAAGATCGCTAAGATCCGGAATGAATTTCACCCTGGTAAGTTATTGTTTACACGGCAGTTAGGGTCAAGTGGGAGGGGGAAGTGGGACCGATGGAGGGTGAACAGTGGGATGAGGCTTTGCAGGCGGTACCACTCTGCTCTCTAAATGTGTCTCAGAAGGTGTCGCAGCTATACCTACTGCTGAGGGTGTACTACACCCCTCATAGATTGTTTGCTATGGGGCTGAGACCTACTCCGTTATGTACTAGATGTAAGAGGGATCATGGAGACCTGATTCACCTACTTTGGAGATGTCCAAAACTCCAGCCCTACTGGAAGGGGGTGGTGGACACCATTAATAGGGTGTTCCGTATCTCGTTACCTCCTGACCTGACAATTTTTTTGCTTTTTATACTAGAGGAGTTTAAATGGGAATAAGGTACTAGGGTGGCTGTTAGTAGGTCTCTCTTCTTGGCTCGCAAGATCATAATCACACATTGGATATCGGAGGAGGCTCGTAGTCTAAAAGAGTGGGTAAATGTGATGGGGGATATGCTCCGGAAGGAGAAAGTGATATACCAACATAGAGGGTGCTCCAGGAATTTCTAGAGGCTGTGGGATGCATGGCTGGACGTACCGGGCCTGGCCCCGGTGGATCTGGTCATGGGGAGGATATTGGGAATGGATTCCTGAACGTGATAGATGGTTAGTGAGTAGGCCCTGTACATGAGATATGGTGATTAGCTGCTATGGGAGAGGGGCGGAGGGCGTGGCCAGGAGTGGTTATTAAAATATGTTTGTGGCTGGTGCGGTGGTTCGGGGTATTGATATTAGATTTCACCCTGGAATAATTCTATGTTATGTTCTTGTTATGTGCTCTCTTTGTGCTTATGGCCTTGATGTATGGATCTTTATATTTATTTTTCAATGAAAAACTTTTATGAAGTCCTGCTGCTTTCCCAAGAGAAAAGAGGGAATTGAAACCTTCTCCCCCTTTTCTTTTATTATTCCAACAAGTTAAACCATGGAATTAAAGTGGTGGTGTGGTTGGAATGGTCAAATGTGAAGGGGTGGTATTTTATAACTGAATTACCACTTAATTCCTCTACTAGGCGTGGGGTTATCATACTAATTTTGTGTACTCCATCAGGCACTTTTTTTAACATGAGATCATCACAATAATACAAATGAAACACAAACTGCGCATTTTACCATGGTTGGAGCCCAGCTTACAGTCAGTCCCCTGTATCGCCAGCAAGACCCTTTATATAGACAGTTAACCAATGGGATAATGTTACATTAAATACATTTGTATTCATATACAGCAGAGTACACAGAATTTGCATACGTTATTACAAATCATTTTTACATATATGAACTTTGTGTTATTACAGACATGCCACTACCGGTTGTGCGTCAAAAACGCACTAGGCGTCAGGCGGAGGAGGAAGAGGAGGAGGAGGAGGAGGAAGAGGAGGAGCAGGAGGAGAGGGCCTCCAAACGGCCTCGTACATCAGCCGCTGAGGAGGAAGAGGCGGAGCAGGAGAGGGAGGAGCCGCCAGGTCCCTCCCACTCTTCCCCTCCCCTTGAAAAGGACAATCAGGCCGTCACCTACACGGTCGCTCAGGAGGGTAAATATGTGCACAAATATTAATATCGTTTGAACAATAAGATGTAGATATAAAAATGTACAGCACTTAAAAGCGCACCCGTCACATTTCACAACAGTAATATGGTATATTCACTGGTATTAGGGTTGTACCGATACTAGTATCGGTATCGGGACCGATTCCGAGTATTTGTGCGAGTGCTTGTACTCGCACAAATGCTCCCGATGCCTCTGACGATACCTGGGAGAGAGAGATGCAGCTGGCAATGCCTGTGTGTCTCGCACGCTGTCTCCTCCGCTGCTACCGGCATTCTGTATGTCCGAGAAACATGGGACAAGTGTATGAAAGCCGCGCCTCCTCTTCGTCTGTGATAGAACACTCCCAGCAATGACTTTGTTTCTGCCTATCATGGACATCCTGTGTACAAAGCCGTGCCTCCTCCTCGTCTGTGATAGGGGAACACTCCCTGCAAGTGAGTCAGTGTTCTGCCTATCACGGACATCCTCTCATCTTCGTCCATGGGATGAGGATGAGAGGGTGTCCCTGATAGGCAGAACACTGACTCCTTGTTGGGAGTGTTCTCCTATCACAGACGTAGAGGAGGCGCGGCTTTCATACACTTGTCCCATGTTTCTCGGACATACAGAATGCCGGTAGCAGCGGAGGAGACGGCGTGCGAGAACAAACAGGCATTACCAGCTGCATCTCTCTCTCCCAGGTATCAGCTGAATGAGGGACTTACTCGTCATCATCAGGTACATGGCTGCAATATGTGGGGGCCATGTTTTTTAAATTTAGGGCTTTACTGGTTGTTTGCTCCGCACCGCTAGGCCGCGGGTGAAGCCGCGGCCTTTCCTAAGTGCGGCCACCGAAAATAGTTCCAGGGGGTGGCGCGAGGGGAAGCGGCTGCGGCATATGCTACTGCACCTCTGCAAAGTGGGGGACATGGCTGCAATATGTGGGGGACATGACATGCCTGCAATATGTGTGGGGACATACATGGCTGTAATATGTGGGGGAACATGGCTGCAATATGTGTGGGGACATACATGGCTGCAATATGTGTGGGGACATGGCTGCATTTTGGGACACGTTTAAAAAAATGATCGGTATTCGGTATAGGTGACTATTTTAAAAAAAGTATCTGTACTCGGTCCTAAAAAAGTGGTATCGGGACAACCCTAACTGGTATTTATGATAGAGGTATATGTGCTAGTCAGTAGTCACCAAAAAATTGTATATACATGTAGCTCGCAGGGTTTACCTCACCTTGGTGCCCACTGCCCTGCTCGCTTACCAATCATTTTCTCCTAGGATAAGAAAATAATTAAACTTGGAAGTTTTCTAGCTGACCTCTGCAACACATTCTCGCCATGCACTGTAGTAACGGATATTCCACACAGCTGATTCTCGTTTTCTCAATAAAAGGATTTTTATTTCACACATAGATTCGGTATAACAGCATATAACTTTGTAGTGTGGAATTGTAGAGACAGACAGAGGGAAGAAAGTTCCTGCTCAGCGCGTTCAGATAGATTGAAGATTTAGGTTAAGTAGGTTGTAGGATGCTATCCTTCCATAGACACAGTTCTCTCAATCTGGTTGAGTAGGCCTGTGCCACAGGTCAACTACTCTAAGTGCAAAAGATGATCGCAGCCGCGATTTAGTTGAGTATACTGTCCTATTCCCGTACGAAATAACCAGGCGGTGAATTAGTGCTTCCTGTACCGGTTTCTAGTTACTCGGATCCTCGACGGTTCTGTCTGCGTCCTATTGGCCTCTCTACCTCAGACCGACTCCCCGATCGAACGGCCTCCAGCCTGGGATCCTTCTATTGGAAAGCTGTCCCAACCTCTGACCGGTACTCCAGCCAAACCGCTGAGTCCACGATCATCTTAGTGTCTCTCCTAGCCAGGAGAGGCTCGAACGCCGAAGGCTCCACAGAGTGCGGGCCTCGGCCTAGACGGCCTGAGCCGCTCCTCACGCAACGTGCGCACACCCTGAAGGTGGATGCCGCAACTCCAGTCTGACTTGATTCTCCCAGCAGCCTTTGCTAGAGGACCTCTGTCCTCTCCCATTGGCTGATGGAAGACGCTAAACTACTAACCAGTTCCTCTGGCGACACCCTCGGTCCGGAGACGAACTGCATCCCTGGGTCACAGGGTGACCCAAACGAACCAAACCTCACAATAATACGTTAGCTAAAGCAAATTACATCTTTCGCTGCTAAGTTTTAGGATACTAGCACCCACTAGGAAGTGGTGGGCGCTACATACATGATTGTTAAAGGGGTGGTTCCCGTAAAATTTAACTTCTAGTAGTGTAGTGCCGAGATGTCCGAGTGGCATAATCGGCATTTTTTTTTTTTTTAATCGGTCCGTACATACCGTTCCCAGTATGTACTCTCACGGCCGCTTCCGGGTCTGGTGGTCGGGGCAGGGCGTGCCTGACTAATTGACAGGCATGCGACCGACCCATACAGTGCATTACGTTATCCCGAACGTCGGCGCGGCTCTTAACGGCGCCTGCGCACGGCATCTCGTGACGCGCTGTGTGTGTCGGTCGGATGCCTGTCAATCAGTCAGGCACGCCCTGCCCCGACCACCAGACCCGGAAGCGGCTGTGAGATTACATACTCGGAACGCTATGTACTGACCTATTTTTTTTTTTAAAAAAGCAGATTCTGCCACTCGGGCATCTCGGCACTACACTACTAAAACTTAATTTTTAGGGGAACAACCCCTTTAAGACATGCATGGGTTAGGGTAGTGCGACCTTCTTTCCACCTCCCAATCGCCAAGCAAAAAGGATTATCGCTACCATAGAAGGTATACCTGCCATGACATATACCCTGATAGGCCAAATCTGAGGGACCAACTTTTCAAAATTTCACCAAGATCGGTCCAGGGGTTCTTAAAAGACAAATAGTTTCTGAGAAAATCCAGTCTAAAGTCTATTTTATTCACAATGATAATGATAGTTTAATAAGCAACATAAATATTTTATTTGTTTGGTAACGGTCTTTGAAATCCGAATTTTTTTTTCTTATATCCTAACAGTTTTGCAAGACATGAGGAAAACTCAGGAGCTCCTCAGGAAGGCCCAAGAAAAGATTATGGCCAACACTGAAGTCATCCAGGCCAACACTAAAGTAATTCTGGAAAACACAAAAATCATCCAGTACAAAACTGCGCAAAATAAGGAGCTACAAATTGTAGTCGAAAAAATACTGAAAAAATTAGACCAGTTGCATCATGACATGCAAGGCCACATTTAATTTTTTCTTTTATAATAAATAATGTTATTCTTTGGAAATGTTTCCTTTCTTATTGAGATTGTAGATTTTATAATATTATTTTATTTAACACAAACTGAAGACAAACTGATAAAAAAACGCACACATCCACTACTAAAAGAGCGTAAACTGCTGAAAAAAACAGGGTTTAACACAAAGTTCAGTGTTTTAGTCACACTTGCTGTAACGATCTGGTTTGGTATCTTTTAGTTGAGGCTGTTGGTGGATACGCTGTGCCAGAGGTCATGAAGCATGGGGAGGGTTCTCTTGCACAGTTACGTGGTGAGGCTTCTCTTGTGCCGAGTGAGGTGACCCGGAAACGGCGTGCTGTGGCGTCTAGATTTGCCATAGAGGAGCAGTGCGGGAGGGGTGACGGCTGTCTACCGCCTGACCGTTTGATTGCTCAATCCACACATTGGTCCCAGGGAGACCGCCACTTCCCTGCGCTCTATGAGACTGCTGCCAAACAGTCTTTTCATCTGGTAAGCAGTTGATTAAACTCACGGGTGCGGTGTGGAGAACTTCCTTGCTTGGCAGCATGTTTGATGTGATTTGAACACCTAGCAACTTATTTATATTGGTAATCCTTCTTCTCACAAGAACTTTTCCCCTGAACTTTTATTTTTATTCACATTCATTTATGTAGTCACGATTCACTTTCGATGTTTTCTTCAGTTTGTCACAATTTTTTGTTATATCACTTAATTAGATGTTGATAGACATATTATGCCTTGTTAAAATTTGTTTTTTAACCCTTAATCATTCATCAGCGCTGCACCATTTTTTATTTTTTTGTCTTAAGTAGCTGTAGCCTGACTATACCATAGTGCCTCTGGATTTAAAAGTTTGATTCACGTTATTGATGCTATACGTGACTTTTTAAATTCGTGATGAGCATTCAGCAATTACATTTAAAAAAATGTGGCAGCAGCCTTATATTACTCCTTACAGTGGCTTAATGACACAGCATGTGAACATTTATGCCCTGAACAACACTACCTGCCCACTCTGACTTTCAAAGGTAAAAATACATCAAAGAGGTAATGTATGACAATGGACCATTCAGCGCCCTGAGCCCATTAGGTCCCCTGCTCGGCTGTTGCTGCTGCTGCTGCTGGTGGATTCAGCCATCTGCTGTGTGAGATGACGGGGGACAACTGGAGGCCGGGGAGTTGCCTGCTCCAAACGGCTCACTAATAGGAAGAGGAACAGACAGCAAGCAGCACCACGGTCACGTGGATAAAAGTTTTCTGAGCCCAGTAGAAAGTGTTGCTGTCTGTCTTATATAATGAGATTGTGTATTAAATATATTGACAATGACATGCAATTTTGAAATGTGTGTGTGTATATGTATATTCACTTAACTACTAAATGACTAGTATGTACCGAGGCCCCCCCAACACCCGGCAGTGGTGAGAATGTATTTGATGGGCACAGGTGAGAAGGAATACAGGGGCACAGCGGAGACTGTATTAGATGGGCACAGGTGAGACAGAATGGAGAGGCACAGCTGAGACTGTATTTGATGAGCACAGCCGAGACTGGTTTTGATGGCACAGGTGAGACAGAATGGAGAGGCACAGCTGAGACTGTATTTGATGGGCACAGGTGAGGCGGAATAGAGGGGCACAGGTGAGGAGGCGGAATAGAGGGGCACAGGTGAGACTGTATTTGGTGGGCACAGGTGAGACTGAATGGAGAGGCACAGCTGAGACTGTATTTGATGAGCACAGCTGAGACTGGTTTTGATGGGCCCACGTGAGACAGAATGGAGAGGCACAGCTGAGACAGCATTTGATGGGCACAGGTGCGGCGTAATAGAGGGGCACAGGTGAGGCAGAATAGAGGGGCACAGGTGAGACTGTATTTGGTGGGCACAGGTGAGGGGGAATCTAGAGGTACAGCCAAGACTGTATTTGATGGGCACAGTTGAGACTGTATTTGATTGGCACAGATGAGACTGTATTTGATATGTGCTGGTGAGGGTGCATTTGATGGGCACTTCATTTAAAAGGTAGGGTATACATGGGCAGGGAAAAGGGGGTGGGGTCAGGGGAGGAGGCAATGGGGTGGCAAAAATAGGTTTCGCCTAGGGTGTTAAAAATTAATGCAAGAAGGAACATTCAGCGCCCTGAACCGACGGCGGGTGCAAGAAAGTCACCGCCGATCCAGGACTCATTCATCTTTATGAATGTGAGTCTGTCCACGGACTCAGTGGACAGACGGGTCCTCTTGTCTGTGACCACCCCACCTGCCGCGCTGAATGTCCGCTCAGATAGTACACTGGAGGGGGGCAAGACAGTAACTCCAGCGCATACTGAGCGAGCTCGCGCCAGGTGTCCAATCTGGCTACCCAGTACTCCATGGGGTCGTCTGTGCTCATACTGTCAGAAGCACCAAGGGACCCCATGTAGTCTGCCACCATGTGGGCCAGCCGCTGGTGGTGACTGCTGCTACTGCTGCTGGTACTGGGTCGCTCAGCTTGGAAGAAAAGCCTCATCTCACCCATTAGGTCCCCTGCTCGGGTGCTACTGCTGCTGCTGGGTGCAGCCACCTGCTGGGTGACATGACGAGGGACAACTGTAGGCCGGGGAGTTGCCAGCTCCAACTGGCTCACTATGTGTGCCTGCAGTTCCTCCATCCGGCGCTGCCTCTGACTGGCTGGGAGGAACTGCTCCACTTTCCCCTTACACCTTGGATCTAAAAGGGTGGCCACCCAAAAATCATCCCTCTCCTTAATACTCTTCACCCGGGGGTCCCTCCTGAGGCATCTCAGCATGTGGGCAGCCATGGGGAAGGCCTCAGCCCGATGTGACTCCTCATGGCTGCCCGGGTCCAGGACGTCCGACTCCTCATCATCGAGGCGCTGCTGCTCACGCGCAGAGATGCCCAACCCCCGGACTATCGGTGCCCCCAACACCGGCTCTCCCTCCTGACCAGGCCCTGACTCCAGGACGTCACCCCCCAGTAACCTCATCATCCTCCTCCTCCTCGTCCTGGTCTTGGTGGAGCAGTCTTGCCTCCTGCTCCACCAAGGCCCTCTCCCCATCTTCGAGCAGGCGATCTAGTGCCCTTTCCAGCAGGAACACTATAGGGAGCACGTCGTTGAGGCCGACATGCTCCCTGCTCACCATCTTGGTCGCCTGCTCAAAAGGGACCAACACATGGCAGACCTGCTGTATCTGCCCCCACTCCGCACTGGTGATGTACGGTAGGGATTGTGATGGCCCGCCAGTGCCTTGCTCCAGCAGGTACTCCATCACCGCCCTTCGCTGCTCCCACAACCTCTCCAGCATGTAGAGGGTGGAGTTCCACCGCGTCACACTGTCCACAATCAGCCTGTGAGGGGGCAGGCTTTTGTCCCGCTGCAACTTGGACAGGGACGCGGTAGCAGTTGGGGAGCGCCTGAAGTGGCTGGCAATCCTGCGTACCTTTAGCACAATGTCACTCAACCCGGGATAGGTGCGCAGGAACTTCTGCACCACAAGGTTGAGGACATGTGCACAACAGGGCACGTGGGGAAGACTGCCAGACAGGAGGGCGGAGATGAGGTTGCTGCCATTGTCACAGACAACCATACCTGGCTGGAGCTTTCGGGGGGTCAGCCACTTCTGCACCTGAGCCTGAAGTGCGTTCAGCACTTCTTTGCCGGTGTGTCTCCGTTCCCCTAAACTAACAAGCTGGAGCACGGCCTGGCAACGCACGTGCCCCACACCTGAGTAGCTACGGGGGCGCTTGCTGGGAGGCTCAGCAGCTGCGGAGACAGTGTCTTGAGGGAGACCAGCAGTTCTCCCCTGGACACCCCGGGGCGGCACCACAAACTCTGATGGCGCCAATCCCTCCCCGGCGCCTCGGAGGGAAACCCAATGGGCCGTGAAGCTAATGTAGCGTCCCTGCCCATGCCTGCTTGTCCACCCATCCATCGTGAGATGCACCCTGTTGCTGACAGCGTGATCCAGCGACAGGGTTACATTCTTCACAATGTGCTGGTGTAGAGCAGGGACACCAGTCCTGGCAAAGAAATGGCGGCTGGGGACACGCCATTGGGGTTGGGCCTGCTCCAACATCTGCCTGAAGGGGTTGGAATCAACAATGTTGAAGGGAAGCAGATGTTGGGCAATAACCCTTGCCAGGAGCCCATTGAGGGAACGCACACGTCGGTCTCCGGGGGGGAAGGGAGTGGTGCGTTCAAAGGCGTCGGAAATCGTCGCCTGGCGCGGGACGGTTATGCGGGACACGGAAGATGAGGGTGCTGTTGATGTAGAGATCTGGCTGCCAGTAACAGTAACTCTACTAGAGGGAGCGGGGGGGCATGACCTGCTGGTGGCAGATGAAGTTGTGGCAGGGGCTGCTCTACCCTGCACACTTGTGGTTGTGGCGCTGCTACCACCACCACCCTTTCTCATCTGGTCATGCACCTGCCAATGATTGATTCGGAGGTGCTGGTTGAGTGCTGTGGTACCCACCCGAGCCAAGCACTTCCCTCTCTTCACCCTGACATGACAGATCTTGCAGATGGCTACGGTGTGGTCATCTGCTACCAGGGTGAAGAAGGTCCAGACAGGTGACTTCAACACCACCCTCCTGTCAGATGGGGTGACGCTGGCTTGCACCTGCTGGGACTCAGTGCGCACAGGTGGAGCTGCCTGCTGCTGCTGCTGAGACCTCCTGCTGCCATCACCAGTGGAGACCCTGACGCTGGTCTCCCTGCTGACCTGGCGCACCGTTTCCCCAGGGTGCCTACCTTCCTCGTCGTCACTGCTGCTTGCAATCGACACGGTAGGTGGCACCCATGTTGGGTCACCCTCCTCTTCACCCCCAGATATATCAGACTCAGGGCTGATCTGTGTTGTGAAGGTAACAGCATGGCTACGCTGTCCCCTCACCGACGCCTGGGTCTGACTAGGTGCTGGTGTTTCCTGCACAACAACAGCACCACTTACAGCATGGCTACGCTGTCCCCTCACCGACGCCTGGGTCTGACTAGGTGCTGGTGTTTCCTGCACAAGAACACCAGCATCACTTTGAGGGGATGACTCTGGGCTAATGCAAGCAGGTACCCCATCCTCCTCCATCAACCCTTCATCCTCCTCCATCGACCCTTCTAAAAGTTCCTGAGCATCAGGACAGAACTGCATGTCTGCCTGATGCGGGGCCTCCCCCAAGATATCGCTCTCAATGTCGCTGTCCTCAAACATTAAGACGCTGGAATCTTGGGGGGTGGGGGGTGGGTACTAAAGGCACCGTTGTGATGGTGGTGCTACCCTGAGTCGGGACTGATGATGACTCAGTGGTACTGCTGTGCCCCATATACTCCACCACAAGTGGAGCCTGCGAATCCGATATAGGGCGGCTGCCCGCGGGAAAATAATGACGGATCAGGCGGACTCCACTTCCACTAGTACCAACAGTAGGGGCGCGAGAGGTACCCCGTGCTGGCAGCGACCCAGCACTGGGAGTAACTCCCCTACCCCTGCTGCCACGGCCACGGCCGCGCATGCTGGACATACTTGCTGATGTGTGTTTGTGTGTGTGGGGGGGGGGGTTAAACTTTATTGGGGGGGGGGGGGGAAATGTGTCAACGGTGTATATGATCTTTTTTTTATAATAAGGAGCGCACAAAAAGATAAACTACACAGTTATCAATCTAGGATAAAACTACAATTTTTTTTACACTAAAGTCACTAAAGGACTCAGACAAGGACTACAACAATATGCACTAAACAATAAATCTAATTAAAGAAACGTAGATGACTAATCTAATATCTATGCAAAAAACTGCTTAAAGAAAAATAGAATACTAAACTAAAGGAAAATTTTTTTGGTTTTTTTTTTTTGGACACTAAAAAGAGAAACTAAAAACAGAATAAACTAAGCAAGTTTAAAGAACTGTACACTTACACTAATTTAGCACTAGTTGTAAGCACACAGAAATCTATCTAACACTTTGAAAAAACAGTTTATAGAAGATATAAGTGCAAATATAAAATGACACTAACCACAGAACTTATAGAACTATGCAGACAGTATACCAAGCACAGTACTGACTGCAAAACACTACAATTAAAGAAATAAGCTAAGTTACAGAAATTTGCACTTACACTAGCTGGAAGTACACACAGAAAACTATGTAACACTAAGCTAAACTAAACTGGAAAACCACAGCAATAAGAACTTTGAAAACAACTGTCAGGAACAAGAAAAGCTGATAGAAGTATGCAGTAGCAAGGGCAAAACTGGTGCTAACACAGTACAACTATAAGCTACAACTATAAGCAAATATAAGCTACAGTACTTAACATAACTCTGCACTTACACTAAAAACTAGCTGTAAACAACACTAGCTGTGAGCAAGCACACAGAAAACTATCTAAGACTGAGCTAAACTCAACTGGAAAACCACAGGAACAGGTAGCTTTTAAAAAAACTATTTGGTGTGTTGCTTTTAAAAAAGCAGTTTGTAGAACATACAATTGCAGCTATAAGCTGCCAGGAACAAGAGCAATGATAGATAAATGCAGTATTAGCAAGGGCAATACTGTTGATGCACTATCACAGAGCACACAGAAACACTCCACTCTCCTCAAAGAACTGGTGAATCTGCAATGAAATCCTGCTGGCACCTTACTTATATAATGCCCAAGAAGGCAGATTCCTATTGGCTGCTGTGGAGGTTGCTAACCTCTGACAACTGTGGGAAGAGAACTGTGATTGGCTGTGTTGAAAAAGAAGGGCGCGAAAGTAATCGCGAGATATCGCAGTTTTCCCGAATAATCGCATAGCGATTATTCTGTAAAATAAAGAGCACGCATCAGCTACTCAGCCCAGTGTAGGCATAGGCAGGCAGGTTCATCTTGGCTGCTATGGAGGTTGCTAACCTCTGCAAAATGTGGTAGGAGCACTGTGTTGCCAAAATAACAAAGAATGAAAAAATCGCGTTATATCTCTCCTTTGCCGATTAATCGCAGTGCGATTGTTTGGCAAGATACGACGCGCATCAGCTAAGCTATTAACTGATGCGCGTCCTATGTTGCCAAATAATCGCACTGCGATTAATCGGCAAAGGAGAGATATAACGCGATTTTATTCTGCTAACTTACTCTACTACTATGCATGAGAGCCAATCAGAAAATCTCGAATATTCGGCAAAAGGAATATCGCGCAATATTGCTATTGCCGAATATTCGAGATTTTCTGATTGGCTCTGATGCGCCAATCAGAATTCATGCAATATCGCGCAATATTGCTATTGCCGAATATTCGAGATTTTCTGATTGGCTCTGATGCGCCAATCAGAAAATCTCGAATATTCGGCAATAGCAATATTGCGCGATATTGCATGAATTCTGATTGGCGCATCAGAGCCAATCAGAAAATCTCGAATATTCGGCAATAGCAATATTGCGCGATATTCGAGATTTCTGATTGGCTCTGATGCGCCAATCAGAAATCTCGAATATCGCGCAATATTGCTATTGCCGAATATTCGAGATTTTCTGATTGGCGCATCAGAGCCAATCAGAAAATCTCGAATATTCGGCAATAGCAATATTGCGCGATATTCGAGATTTCTGATTGGCTCTGATGCAAAAGAAGGGCCGAGTAGCTGATGCAATTATTTTATGTTGCCGAAAAAGCGCAATGCGTTTTTTCGGCCGAAAAAACGCAATGCGATTTTTCGGAAAATAAAAGAATTGCATCAGCTACTCGGCCCAGGGTCTCTCTGTAATCATACCAGCATGCTTTTAGACCTTGAAGGCGATCATTGATCACTAGGATGTGATCTGTTTTAAAAATAAATTTGAAAAAAATAACAATATTCGAAATAGCGAATATTCGCCGCTATATTCGAGTTATATCGCGAATACTCGAATATGCAATATTCGTAGCGAATATTCGCGATTCGAATATTCGCGAGCAACACTACTCACCAGATGATTAGTAAATGTAGGCAATAAAAGGTATCTTTCCACCAGATAATCCGTCTCTATAGCTGGGACCCGTCAGGATAATGCTCCTCATAAAACACATAACAGGCTCCAAAAAGCGTAATCTCGTTTATTAAAGTTAAAAGGTAACAATCCCTCATATGCATGCAGCCCCCGCTTATAATGCACGTACCATTTAGTAGATTGTTACAGGCACAAATGACAGTAACGGTAGCGGTATCCTACTGGTATCCGATTCCCCAGAAGCCAAGCATGTAAACACAGCGTGTAGTCTACAGCGTGCAGATCTACTTCCTGGATGAACCACCCGTGGAACGCACGCGTCACTTCCGGATCGCCGTAAAGTCCCGCCCTGACCGGTTTCGTCCAACTGGCTTCAACAGAGGGCGTGGATGAGCGGTATAGGCATCCCCATTATATGGAACTGCTTCTCCGCTGATTGGACAATGTAGACGGACCAGAGAGCGTCATTGGTCAGTGTCCTTAACCCAAACAGTTAATGGTCAGGCTCAATGGGAGACAGCGCGATATGGGTGCCGATTAAATAAAGGATATTAATCCATAATAAAAGAACTATATATATATATATATATCCCGGACTACAGGTAAAATGTAGAAAGTAAACAATAAGGTATACATTACTCGGAGAACACGGGCAGAAAGAGCCAGCGCAACATATAGAGCTACTGGGGTCATGGATACCAGTTAGAGATACTCCATAGACAGCAATTCCATTCTAAAACAACCTGGTGTGTCTCCTAAATATATATTAGCTATACCTTACATGGTCATGCTAAACTTATAATACAGTTATTATTTCTATTAAGGAAAATAAGAAAGAAAAGTGACAAGTAGCAACTGTTTATACATCTCTCTTCGATATAGCTAATGGTGTATAACTGAATTATACACTCTACAGTCCTCTGTAACGAGGGTAGTATATGGTTTAAAGATTATTTATATATAGACAGTAGTCACCCGGATACCCATATATTTTCTCACGACCTATAAGATCAATATGTGGTATTGTTTACATATAGCTGTACTGTGGAACAATATGGCCTCAATTAGTAAAATTATACAAAATATATAAAAAATATATAAAAATATATAAAAAAATATATATAAAAAAAGGGGGGGATATAAAAATGAAAGGAGTAAATACACTCCATATTCATAGAATTGGAAGTAGGTAGACTAGTTAGACATAATGTTATCAGTGTATAAATGTATGCACACATATAGATGTCACTGTGTATAAGTTAAAATCAATCAATTCAAAAATAAATTAAAAGATTAAAAGAAATGTGTATATATATACACTAAATTAATAAGTTAAAATTATTCAATCAATCACTTAACTAAATAATTAAATTAAAATCAACTCAAAAAGAATACATATATATATACACACACAATACTGTGTATATATAATTTTCATCAAGAATCGCTTATAAAACAGTTGATGTCTAGCTCGACATTCAACCCTCTCGGAGTAAGTGTATCGACAGAATGGATCCATTTTGTTTCGAGTTTTGACAGTTCCCTCACACGGTTGCACCCCCTCCAGCTAGGGCTCAATTGTTCAACTCCCCAGAATTTGAGACCAGCTGGATTTTCATCATGGTACAATTTAAAGTGTAGAGACACGTTGTGGTCTTTGTAGCCTAATTTGATATTGGCTATGTGTTCAGCAATTCTTACTTTTAATTTCCTTTTTGTGCGGCCCACATACTGTAGAGAAGTTTGCATGGACATTCTAATACATAAACCACATATGTGGTGTTACAGGTAATGAAGTTCCTGATATGGAATATACCATCATTATGTGATGTAAAGTTGTCCAAACCTCTGACAAGGCTAGCCACTTCTCCGCATGGACCACACCTTCTACAAGAGAAGAAGCCATCTTTTTGCCAAAAAGTAGCTGGTCTACTAGGCGGATCAAGTATTTTTTTGACGATCCTGTCTCCATAATTTGGAGCCTTTCTGTAAATAAAGCTAGGCTTATATGGAATTTCAGTTCTCAATATTTTATCCAAAAATAAAATATGCCAATGAGAGGAAAAGATTTTTTCCACTTCCTTATACTGTGAGTGGTAGCCAGAAATAAAGCTCCATTCATGATTAGTCTTAGTTTTAACAGAAGGGTTACTGGTAGATCCAAGAGAGGATGGTAATACTAGGAGATCCTTAATAGTTACATCAAGTTTTCTTTCACAGTAGCCTTTTTCCATAAACTTTTTCTTCAGGACCAAGGTTTGTGATATGTAGTCCGCATCTTTAGAACAGTTACGGCGTACTCTCATAATCTGGCCCTTTGGTATATTCCTCAGCCAGGTGGGGTGATGCCCACTTTGTGTCGGTAAAAAACTATTGGTATGTGTGGGTTTAAAATAAACCTTTCTCCCCAACTTATCACCATCTCTATAAATCTGAAGATCAAGAAAATGGACACTATCTTGATTATACTCACAAGTGAGATTGATGTTCTGTCCATTACTATTCAGTATACCTAGAAATGTCTCCAATGTTTCAAGAGAACCTGTCCATATAAAGAAGAGGTCATCGATGTATCTACGATATAGCAATAATTATTTTCTTTTGGCATTGAAAATGGTTTTGTCTTCCCATTCTGCCATAAACAAATTGGCTATGCTTGGGGCGAATTTGGCCCCCATTGCAACGCCTCGCTTCTGGGAATAAAATGTACTATTGAACCAAAAGTAATTATGACTTAAACAAAAATCCAGGGCGTTGTGTAAAAAGACTTTTTGAGTATGACATAAGTCATCTCTTTGACTTAGCGCCCAATTCAAGGCCAACAAAGCATCGTCGTGTTGTATAATTGTATACAACGAGGCTACATCTGCAGTAACCAGATACACTTCCTCTCTTCCTGAAAGATTAATGTAATTTAGCAATATTAGAAGGTCCTTGGTATCCTTTAAATAGGCTTTTGTACATTTTACACTATCCTGTAGAAAATGATCCAGATATTGTCCCATACGGGATGTTATAGAGCCTATACCATTCACTATCGGCCTTGCCGGTGGATTACACTGATCTTTGTGAATTTTGGGTAAGGTATAGATTGTGGGAATTCTTCCATTGCTTGGTATCAAATATTTCTTCTCCTTACATGAGAGGACGCCAGTACGGTATCCTTTCTCTACCAGTATCTTCAAATCTGCTTCATATTGTGTAGTAGGGTCTTTATTTAGACTTTGATATGTAGCATCTTCCGTCAACATGTTTAGTAACTGCTCTTGATAAAAGGATTTAGTTAGGATTACTACCCCTCCCCCCTTATCAGCAGGTCGCACTACTATATCTTTTCTTTTTTCAAGTAGTTCTATGCCGTTTTTAATATATCGAGGATTAACATTTTTTTGGGGAGTGATGAGATCCAAATCACGCAGTACTAGACCCTTGAACACATCAAGTGGTTGATTAGAACTTACTAAAGGGTTAAATAATGACTTATTGCGAAGTCCAGAGTCCACTGGTGTCAAAGATGATCGAGGAACTGGATTTGAGTTTTTAACTGTATTCAAATTCTTATTGAGGAAATATTTTTTCATATTAATCCTTCTGACATATCTATGTACATCGATAAATACATCGAATTTGTTAATTGGACGATGAAGCCCACATTTTAATCCAAGATTCAAAATATTTGTTTCTTTGTCAGATAATACCACATCGGTTAGATTGAAGATACCACTTAGTCTTGACTCTTTTCGTGTTCTTTTCTTCTTCTTTTTTTGGACAATCCGTCCGACCCTGCAACCTCTTGTTCTTCTCTCATTGGTTTCTGTTGTCCTTGTTTCTCTCTTTCCCATTGGGGTGGATCTCTCCAATGTTGGTTGGTTGGTTGAATGAGCATAGAAGCAGTATCCTAACAAAAAAAGATAAAGGCTCTATACCTAGACACTTTGGAGAAGTCCACGACAACAAAGTGGAAGACCTTAGGGTCTTTGGCATAGAGGCTATCCAAAATAGTTTGGACAGTGGGAAAAAATACCAAATTCTTTGTAAAAGAGAGGCTTTCTGGATTTTTACCCTGGATACCATGGTGCCGAATGGGTTGAATGAAGAAATTGAATTACATACCATCACATGAGTATAGATGTGTGTATATATATATATATATATATATATATATATATATATATATATATATATATGTGTGTGTATCTGATTTCAGCAAGGGCATTTGGGTATGAGATTTGACAATGGAAGGAGGCTGTGTAGTTCCATTGCCCCACTGCACTAATGCCTCATCCCATGTAGTGGAAATGCTTGTGTGTATATATATATATATATATATATATATATATATATATGTGTATATGTGTATGTATATATGTATGTATGTATGTATGTATATATATATATATATATATATATATATATATATATATATATGTGTATATAAGAACAAAATAAAATTTAATCAACTAACAAGTTCCTTCCCCTTTATACACATATATATAATAAACCTTCATAGCTTTAGAAATAATTTAATATATGTATATGGCTTTAGAGCCACCTGTGGCTGACCGAATTGGATCCATAGGGTGATACTTTAGTAAGAATTCCAAATAGAGTGGAGGGAGGCTGTAACAATATAATTGCACATTGTATATAATGTAGATTTCATGATGGTCTGTGGCTCCCCCCATAGGATGTTTGTATGCGTATTCTGTCCACATGTGCATACACTGCAACATAATATAGTCCTAGGCCATTGGTACAATATGTGACTAATGTTCTAAATATGGGGTACATCCGAATGGTCGTCCCCAGGCATAAGCATACACTTCCTCCTTTGATTTTAGCTTTTGACTTTAGCTGTCATTTTAAACATATTTTTAAACACATTTTTGAATTGTTTTAAATAGCTGAATGCATTCTAAACTAGTCCGGTGCTTTTGCTCCGCACATGCCTGAGAGTGCATATGTGCGCACTCCATAGATGCCTGTCATATACACTCATTCTAGAGCTCCCTTTGTTGTTTTTTCCTGTGTTTGGGTATGTGCTGAGAGTGTCATATTTGCCCAGTTCATCTGCCTACATTCGCCCTCCCACCACTAGAGGGCGAATACTCAAACCTCCCCCGCAAGAGCGCCGCATATGAGCGGAAGTGACGTCCCAGCCTTTTGGTTGCGATTGCTGGAACGCACTGATGATGGTGGCAGGGAGTGTGTTGCGCGCGGCTCATCGCCAATCGTGCGCATGCGCAATGGCCACTGCTTTCCGTGAAGCTGGAGCGCACATTCTTCCTGCTTTGGCGGGCGTGCACTCCAGCATACATCAGCAGCACAGACCGGACAACACATGGGGAAAACCAGCACCTTTTAGGAGAGAAGGTAGGCGTGCAATGGCACGATTTTATTTTCCAACAATGGGCTGATGGTTCCCCTTTTTACATCCTGCTCTGATCACTGTGCCTGCACATGTGAGCGGGCACATTAGTTGCTATGCATGCTTGACTGACGTTTTGGACGTGGGGATTCCCGTCCCCCACTGGGGCTGGCCCCCATTGCAGAGGCTGCCTGGTGCACTGCTGCTGCGGGTGGGTTTACCGGCATGGGAGATGTGGGGTACTTTGTGTGTGGGGGGGGCGTGTGCGGGGAGGAGGAGGGAGGGGGGGGCGTGCCCGGTGCGAGCCCCTCCTCCTCTGTGGGGGAGGGGTGACCCTGACCTTTCAGCACATGCCCACTTCTAGGTGTTTGTGTATGTGTGTGGGGGTATATATGCTCCTATTATTGTGGGGGACCACTACAGACCACCAAGCTCTGAAGAAAGGGGTACGCCCCTGAAACGCGTCAGCTCTGAAAAACATCGATTGTAGACTCAAGGGACTATCATAGTCTGCTGGTGTTGCTGTGTTTTGTTGCGGTTCTGTCTTTCAAGGCTCTATTTTAAAACTCAAATTGTGAGTATAATGATTGATTTTAATATTTTAATAAAAGTTACCCAAACGGTATCACACTAGGTCGGTGCGCCCTTCATTCTTTTTCTTTTTGCAAATAGTCTGGATACCCAGATTGAAAACCACCTGCCACCATGTGCACCTGCTCCCTCCTAGAGGCTGCACACCTTCTCCCCCGCTCTATCAGTTCAGTAAACCCTTGTGAACTCCATTTGGGGACATACAGATAGCTAGGGACATTAGCATACCTTAGCCTGAGGCAATATAACCTTGTACAGCCAGGCTTAACAGAAGGGGGGGGGGAGTTTAAGCTGGGCTAAACACATGTCCGGCCAAAGTAGCATCAGGCTTTTACTTTTTTTAGAGCTATGGAACTACACGTGTCATCATGGCTGATCTTCGCTAATAAGAAAACAGATATGCCCCAGATCTATGGCTGATCCATTTCAAACTCTGGAGAATACCCCAAAACTCTTTTATCACAAAAAAACAGTACCCCTGAACGCTACTTAGCCTAATATATGTGTTAGAGTGCCAATTATCCCCTGCCGTCTTACTCAACTTTTCATTAAAAAAATTAATACGCAGACTTCAGTTAGTAGGTTCTGCTATTCAGTGGATCAGAACATGCAACCCACGCTAGGTGGTCCAAAAACATAGTCAGATGGACTGACAACTAGATGTTCCAACTGGTCATGAAAACCTAAAAACATTGTGAAACCTGACTGACCGACCAACTTAAAGTTGTCTTATTCTGAAAGGCTGAAAACCCAGTTATCAAATCTGTAAAACACAAAATAAAAGTTAGTAATACACATTAAAAAAAAAAAACATTCTTAACCTGGAAACAAAACAATGGTTATATACCGGTAACAATACATTAGCATATGAAACACACATTTACATTACATTACATTCCCTGTGCACTTTTTTTAAAATACCAAAAATTGTTGAGCTCAACTTTTCATTTATATGAAGACTGCCACGTGGACTTTGTTTATATATATAAAAGGAAAAAAAAAAAAAAGATGTTTTTCTTTTTTTCTTTTTTATAGTATACTAATAGTTCCCTCCAAAAAAGAAACATGTATTCACCATGGTTAAAATGAGCAGCTCAAAACACAAACACAAAACACAAACACAAAGTGCCCCCTTTGTCTTGCAACACCATTACTTTACCATACTGAGCATATTTGAAAGACTTAAAACAAAAAAAAAAACAGTTTAGTCTATGGAAACAAAATTACAGTTAATACACACATACCTATAAACATACATATTAATACATATTATTAAGAGGCTTTTTACAGTTCAATCAGCTCCCTCAGTTTGCATGACAATACAGCTGTTCACACATTTCCACAGACCTGGAAAGAAGGGGGGGTCATTTGGGCTGTCAGCAGCTGAGAACACACGTCACACACACACACACACACCATTCAATGTAACTTGTGTCAAAGAAAAAGAGGTGGGGGGGGTGAACTACAGAACACCATTCATAATTTTAAACTTTAACAAACACAAAACATCACAATCCATGGATCTCACACACTTCCGCACAACACACTTAGCTAGGTCAAATATGACCTCAAGACCATACACAGATCATCCTGTTCTTTATCATACTTGAATCCATAACCTCTGTTCCTCACTACTACATTTTAGTGGCTGACCCTGCTTGTCCGTATTAGAAAATACTCACCTCATCAGTTCTGTTCATCCCTGTACTCCAAGCATCCTTTAAAATACCATTTCCAGTCCAGCGATTCCCAATATTGCATATTTCACAACCCAAGGTCCATATTTATCTATCATTTCTTCCTTCCGGGTCAAGTGGTAAGGTTCCCCACGGTTAGACCTTGGAAGCGATTTGATTTCCCATTCTTTTATGGACGAAGGACCTTGAGCTGCTCCGCAAACCTTATTACAGGTCGCATTCCTCAAAGTTAGCTAGACTTTGACCAAAAATTGGGTTGACAGGCACCGCCCCTGTTCAATTTTACCACTCTTCTTTCACTACTTGTCAGAACCTTGACTGACTATAGTCCTTCACAGGGTAGCCCGGAGATTTTCCCAACTTAATAAGTTTAATCTCCCCGTGGACTTTCCAATGTATTTTAAAAGAAATGCTTACTTACCACAGGGCTTCCCAAGCGTTAAGCTTGATTAGACCCTATGATTGTTTGTAGGGTAGGAGGCAATTCTAACTGACGCTCAATGATTTTTTTTTTAGCAGTTACAATATAGCCAGTGTTTGCAGATCTAATTACACTGTTCGTTTACACAGAAAAATAGATTCACATACATCCAGATAATTCAGTGTGATTTAGTCTCCGTCTCCACTGATGCGATCTGCCATGCGACCTTGGACAGTCGCATTACAAATTGCAGCCCACTGTTTTCAATAGCCCCCATTCCAATCTATGTGGCTCAAAGCTGCAGCGACTGTTAAGGTACCTGCAGCATTCTGATGCGACTTCTGGATCAAAAAACGCATTCAAGGCCACACCATAGTCGCACTACAGCTGCATCTCACAATCGCATCCTGTATCAGGCGACATTGGAGTTGCACTTGTGGAAACGCAGCCCAAAAGCATAGGTGTGTTTCACTCACAAGATTGGCATAATATTCAAAGGGTTCACTGAAATGTATTTTTGGCAGAGACACGCTGGGCCAGATTCCCGTAGATTTGCGGTTTTCCGGCGTAGTGTGGTGTATCCCATTTACGCTACGCCTCCGCACCTTTAACGGGCAAGTGCTGTATTCTCAAAGCACCTGCTCCGCAATTTGTGGCGGCGCAGCGCAAATAGGCCGGCGCAACTGTGCGTAATTTAAAGTAGGAAGGAGGGGGGCGTGCTGTGTCTAAATTAAGTGCACCCCCGCGCCAAACGAACTGCGCATGCGTCGGCCATAAACGTAGCCCACTGCGCATGCTCCATAGTACGCTGCAAATTGGTTTCAACGTGAACATAATTAACGTACAGCTCCATTCGCAACGAGCTACGTAAACAACGGAAAAAACCAGACGTTGTCCATACCTAACATGGTGTACGCCGGACCTACGCAAGGTCACCCCTCCTTCTAGCAGGGGTAACCATACGCTTACGCAAACTACGCTAACTACGACGATGGCCTGCAAATTACGCTCAGGAATCGGCGTACAACGCTCATTTGCATATTCGACACAGAAATCGATGGGAACACCACCTAGCGGCCAGCATAACATTACAACTTAGATCCGACGGTGCAAGTGACTTACGCCAGTCAGATCTAGGCAAAATCCATGCGTAACTGATTCTAAGAATCAGTCGCGTAGATACCCAGGGCCAGAAACCAGAGACACAACGGTGTATCTGGAGATACACCGTTGTACCTCGCTGAGAATCTGACCCACTGTCTTCAAGATTCCAAGCAGCATCCTTATTATTCGCACTGACACCCTGCTGCAATTTCATTTTATATATCTACATTATTCAAAATCAGTCTCATCAACATATTCACATAGACAAGAAGTAAAAGGTTAAGTTCTGAAAAGTTAGTTTGTTAGGTAAAAAAAACAGGTTAAAACAAAAAAGACTTAAAAACCAGCTCTGCCTACCATACAATAAATAATTTTTATCCAAACTTCAAACTCCTCACATGGGGCACCATTTGTTATGACTATGTTAACTACTGCACGTAAATAATTAATATAAGCTATAAAAACCTTTTTGTCTATATAAAAATTAAAAATTAAAAGCAAACGATAGGGGTGTGGAAAAGAGAAAAAGGATTACATTTTTTGATAACGAGAAGACACTTGTATTATTCCAATATTTACAACCATAACATAAATGATATTACTTTAAATCAAAGAGGATACAGCTGATCCACATACAACATACAAGTAGTTTTAAAATATATAAGATACAAATAATAATAATGGCTGTAAAGGATTCAACAATATGGTAAGACAAGCAGTAGGCAAGGGAGAAAAAGATTAGAGAAGAGAGAGAGAGAGAGACAGAGCCAGAGAGGGAGAGGGAGAGGGAGAGAGGTTACATCACATCACCAAGAGAGAGAGAGAGAGAAAGAAAGAGAGGAGAGGAAGAGAAGAGGAAGAGAGAGAGAGTACTTTTTTTTTTTCTATTGAAAAGCCTGTGGCGTGCAAAACACAACCCAAAAACTTCACCCGGTGCAGGAAAAAATGTGCACACACATAAAGAGTGAACACAAAAAACTGCGACGGGTGCCATCGTCAAATGGTCCTCAGCTCTGATCCCCCGGGGCGTTAGGCTCCTGGCAGGGAAAATAGTATAGGAGTCCAAGCAGCCGAAACCACTAGAACCCCCCTAAGGCCCATGCAGCCGAAACCACATGGCCTAACATCCTCGGAGGGACTGCCGAAACAGAACCCTCCTCGGTGAGGCTCCCCCGAAGGGAGACCCCATGAGAGCAGGTGAACTAAGCCAGAAGGCCATGTCCACCTACTCCCAAGACTTTCAGAGTCAGGCCCGAGGACCAGCACCCTACTCGCCACACTAAAGTGCAAGCACCAACAAAAAAAAGTGACAAAACAAGACAGACAGGGGGTAAAATAAAAAAGAAAGTGGGGGAAAAGGAAGGTGGGAATGGTGAGTGGAAAGTGGCCACTGTGCAATACAATGGCCGGCCCTCCGGCCAGGAACAAAAATTCCTCTGGTCCTAGCCAAAAGTCTCGGCCCTAGAGGCAGGTGTCAAAAAGATGTGTGTGGAGATATGTGACCTAAGGTGCCACACGTTGAGTGCCCCTCAACACTCAGTGCAATGTATGGCACCCCTGGACTCAAGTTCCCGAGGATCCGATTGGTTGTTTTAAGGACCCCCAACCGGTAACCTCTTGCTGTCACCTCTCTGTGCCCAAAGATGTCATAATTGACCCCTACCAACTTCCCTTGTGATTACTCACTCATCTATGAGTTCCCATACTTGCATATGACACCTAGCTGAATGACTTTCCTGTCTGGCCACACTATTGTTTAATTAACACAGTCAATCTAAATGTGTTTTGTTTAATCAGACAGGAGGATGGCAGGAAATTCTGTAAATACGTACTATTGTCTAATTAACCTAGTCAATCTAAATGTGTTTTGTTCAATCAGACAGGAGAAGACAGGAAATTCTGTTAATACAATGAGGGGACATTTCCTATCAGGAACTTATATTGTTACTATGAAATGGTATGCAGCCATCGTCTGACCACGTATATTACAAATATATGAGTACACATATGCAGAGATATATACAGATATATATATATATATACATACATGTATACATACATATATATATATATACACACACACATAGAAATTTGTATATGTATATATATATATATATATATATATATATATATATATATATATATATATATATACATATACATACACACATTAATCAGGGGCATGGTAGTTGAATTCAGGATATAAGTATGAAGATCAATCTCTCCACCACAGTACAACCATCAGACCAAAACAGCCCAGCAGACATATCCAATGAAAAAGGCCTCATACTGTACTCTTGAGTTTTGTAGGAGTTTTATGTTTTTTTTTACTGCCTGTAAATTTCCCACCATGTTGGCCTATGTGTCCATGCACACACAAGTTTTTACAGGAGTTTAGAGGAAGGGGTGTTTAAGTTCAGAAAAAAATACATCACTTGTGTGTTTAAGAGAGGAGTGTTTTGGCCAAAACAAGTCAATTGCGTCTAAATGCACCTAAGCACTAAATTAATATTCTGGCCAATGAAATTAATAAATGCCTAAGCTTGCATGTAGGGTCCTGCTCATATAGCTGGTACATTAGTTCAGATCAATATTAAAACTATGTCCCCTGCCATCATAAAAAGCATAGAGCTGTGAGCTTTTTTGTACTGTATAACAAGTACCCATATGTGCAGCTGCCCAACCGGACCCTATGAGCTAAAGCAACTATACAAGGTGGGTCGAAAAAGTTTGATGAATGGTCCGATATCTAAATGGCAACATGGACCAGGTGCTTCCTCATACAGATAAAAAACAAAAAGACAGGCGCCACTAAATAAACTGCTGGATTTTAATGAAAAGATAGCATAAAAGCACTCACATAATAGTTGAAGTACACAGGCATAAGGTAGAGGTCTTCATGAAACATCCGAACCAGCCGAAAGTTGATTGGGTTCCCGGGGAACTCTTCATACTGAATGTGTGGAAAAGTGTAGCGCTAATAATGACACAAATAATGATAATACAATAAAGATTAAATCATGCAACACCACATGTGAATGAATGGTATTCAAAAGTCCATAAATGTTTTGAATGAATCGGTGAGTCGGTTTCTTTGAGTAAAACAGATACACAAAACCCAGTGCATAAAGAAGTGAAAAATCCACCACCGCTTATGACAAGGGGCTTACCGGACCGATTGGACCTAGACAGGCATATACCCACTAGGCCAATCAAGTTTTGTTAAAGTTGATATACTGAAGCGGGTACACCATACACGTCATGCGATTCGGTATCAATGAAGGCAAACCTCAGACAGATGATTCAAAAATACTTCCCAGCAAGCAGCAACTCTCAACAGATCACTCAGAGGGCATATCAGTACTCCAACCGATAAGCATGAAAAAGAGAAGGCAAGGCGTACATAGCGTAATTCCGTAATAAAAATCCCATTTTGGGATGGACTACTGTTGTTCCTGCTACCCTTTTTCTATAAGCTCTATTGACCATTGCAAAATGTGAGTTTTTCTCTTTATAATAAATATCGATTTTTATTACGGAATTACGCTATGTACGCCTTGCCTTCTCTTTTTCATGCTTATCGGTTGGAGTACTGATATGCCCTCTGAGTGATCTGTTGAGAGTTGCTGCTTGCTGGGAAGTATTTTTGAATCATCTGTCTGAGGTTTGCCTTCATTGATACCGAATCGCATGACGTGTATGGTGTACCCGCTTCAGTATATCAACTTTAACAAAGCTTGATTGGCCTAGTGGGTATATGCCTGTCTAGGTCCAATCGGTCCGGTAAGCCCCTTGTCATAAGCGGTGGTGGATTTTTCACTTCTTTATGCACTGGATTTTGTGTATCTGTTTTACTCAAAGAAACCGACTCACCGATTCATTCAAAACATTTATGGACTTTTGAATACCATTCATTCACATGTGGTGTTGCATGATTTAATCTTTATTGTATTATCATTATTTGTGTCATTATTAGCGCTACACTTTTCCACACATTTTCTATTAGCAATTTTTTGATCTCTCTTGCTGTGTTAGCGGCTTTTTGTATTTTAAGATAGCGCAGTATTTTTTATTTTTCAACTCTTCATACTGATGTCTGCTGTGCAGGAAAAACAAACAGCGCTGAGTTCCGGGGGCGTGCAGGTGTTGTATGCGAGCGTGTCAGCAATGGAAGCTGGAGCGCACTCTGGAACGCACGTTGGGACGCTACGGCTTGGAAGGGGGGAATGACGTCATCACGTAGAGCCTCGATGATAGGATGCATTTCAATGCAAATGCCGTGTGTTGGATGTCTGATGACACACGCATTTGCCTATCTGATACACATGGTTATCCAAAGACACGTTGAGAAGCACCACCTAGCGTGGAGTACACGTACACGTGACCATTAGGGTAAGAGGTAGGGTCACAGTGTAATGGAGCAACGAGTGAACATCAAGTTCTGCTATGAATTGGGGAAATAGGCAATGGAGATGCATGAAATGGTGGTGCAAGTGTACGGGGCGAAAGATGTGAGCAGAAAATGTGTTTACGGTTCAAATGCTTTCACGATGGGAAGGACGCAACCGAGGGTGAGCCACAGGTTGGCTATTGGCAAGTGGAACCCCAGACATGATTGTGTGCAGCCCGAGATTGGCAACTGACTCTACCATTGATGGTGGAGATCTTGGGAATCAGCAAGGACTCGGTGCGCACCATCGTCTGCAAAGATTTGGGTAAGCGGAAGATCTGTTCTTGGTTTGGCCACACAAGCTGACAGACAAACAGAAAGCAAAATGGATGGAAACCTCTGGAGATTTCATTACCATGTGTGACCAAGATTTACAATAATGCACCTGCGCACTGTGTGCGATCCGTGTGCACCAATTCTTGGCTCAGAACAGTGTAGCTGTTCTTAATTCTCCCCTGATCTGGCGCCTGCAGGCTTTTTTCAGTTTCCTCGCCTGAAGAGCATCATGAAAGGCACACTTTTTGTAGATGTGGCGGCAATCCAAGGATGTGTAACAGTGGTTCTGCCATCCATTCTTAAAGAAGTCTTTGTAGTCGGTTTCCAGTTGAACGATTCTCCCCATCAACACAGACAGTGCTGACAGGAGAATTAGCAATTGTCATGTCCCGCCGGGGGGATAGGGCGGGCAGAGGAAGCCATCCCCTCCTGGAGAAGACAGCGATTATTGTTAGTGACTATAGCAGCCACTTGCGATATTAGCAAGAGAATCTAGCAGGCTGGTTGTACCCAAGTTAATCAATCAACTTGTGTACATTCAGGCTGCCCAGTAATGGTTTGAATCTCAGCCGGTACCTGCTGAATCGGTAGAGATACGAACACTGTATGGCCGGCCTAATAGTATCCAGTAAGAATCATTCACAAAGACAAAGCCAATGGAAATGCTATTAACATAATGAAACATGGACTGATTTGTTAATTATGCCGTTACAATATTTTGAATGTATGGTAATTGTTTTTTGCTTTACTCTATTGATATAATTATTTTATGTGTGTTAGTCATGCTCTGGTGCTGGAAGCAAAGCTGGAAAATCTGCTGATCAGAGCTACAATATCAGTGTGGGACCTGTTACACTTCTGCCAGAGATATCAGGTAATGTATGTCAAAGATAAAGTGTATGTAAACCTTCAAAATCAATTTATTTATCTTGAATTTACTAATTTATATATAAAGCTAATGTAAAGGCAAGTGTTTAATTTTTGGAAAGTGTAGGGATGGAATAGAGCAGGGATATGCAATTAGCGGACCTCCAGCTTTCGCAAAAAAGTCCCATCATGCTTTTGCCTCTGGGAAGTATACTTGTGACTGTCAGAGTCTTGCTATGCCTCATGGGAATTGTAGTTCTGAAACAGCTGGAGGTCCGCTAATTGCATATCCCTGGGTTAGAGCTTTGATTTACTTAAAGCGGAGCTCTCCACCCTAAAGTGGAACTTCCGCCCTCATACGAATTTCCTCCCCCCCCTCCGGTGCCACAATTGGCACCTTTTTCTGGGGAAGGGGACAGGGAACAGGATACCTGATCCAGAGCTTAGTGAAAGTGGTTGCAGTTTCACTTTGACAGGAATATTCAATCATGTGCAAGGTAAATAGAAAAATAAATGTTTTTGCTTGCACATGATTGGATGATAGAACTCCCTATGCTTAAAGTGATTGTAAAGGCGGCGGAAGTTTTTTTTTTTTTTTATCCTAATGCATTCTATGCATTAACCACTTGCTTACTGGGCACATAAAACCCCCTTCGTGCACAGGCGAAATTTCAGCTTCCGGCACTGCGTCGCTTTAACTGACAATTGCGCGGTCGTGCGACGTGGCTCCAAACAAAATTGGCGTCCTTTTTTCCCCACAAATAGAGCTTTCTTTTGGTGGTATTTGAGCGCCCAGTGCAAAAAAGCGTTTTTATTTTATTTCCTTAATAAATACAAAAAGGCCGATACGTACAATTTTTGTAAAAAAAAAATATTATATATTTTACTTGTTGCTATAATAAATATCCCAATTTTTTTTTAACATTTTTTTTTTTTTTTCTCAGTTAAGGCCGATACGTATTCTTCTACGTATTTTTGTAAAAAAAAAAATATGACTGCTTTGCGCAAAAGTTATAGCGCCTACAAAATAGGGGACAGAATTATGATTTTTTTTTATATTTTTTTTTTTACTAGTAATTGCGGCGATCATGCTTTTTATTGGGACTGCAATATATGTGCGGACGGACACACGGGATTTGACACATTTTTGGCGCCATTCACATTATACAGCGACCAGTGCTATAAATATGCACTAATAATTACTGTATAAATGTGACTGGCAATGAAGGGGTTAACACTAGGGGTGAGGAAGGGTTAAATGGATTGCCTGGTGGTGATGTTCTAACTGTGTGGGGGGGAGGGGGGTGACTGGGGAGGTGACCGATGCTGTGTCCCTATGGACAAGGGAAACAGCATCTGTCTCTCCTTTCCCTGACAGGACGTGGAGCTGTGTTTACACACAGAGCTCTACGTCCTGCTCTGTCACCGCCGATCGCGTGTGTACCTGACGGACATCGCGACCGCCGAGTACACGCATCGAATCCTCGGTGATGCGACGGGACTGTTTTTCCCCGTCGCGCGCCACCCTGTGGCGCGCGTGTGGGCATTACAAGAACATGACGTCCAAAGACGTGACCCCGGCGCCTCAGGTCCGCGCTGTTGACGTATTCTGTCAATAGCACGGACCTCTAGTGGTTAAGATAACAAGAAGCCTTCTGTATGCAGCAGCCCCCCTAATATTTTCCTGAGCCCCATCTTGATCCAGCGATGTTGCATGGGGGACTTGGCTGTCCAAGTCTTTGGCTGAGACAGCAGCGAAGCACCATTGGCTTCCACTGCTGTCAATCAAAGTCAGTGAGCCAATGAGGAGAAAGAGGGGATGGAACCGGGCCACCGATCCATGTCTAAATGAGCACAGGAGTAGCGGTGCGGCTTGGCTTGGGTACCCCCATAACCAGCTTCTTGCTGTGGGGTCACTCAACAGTAGGGAGGGGCGAGGAGTGCCAGAGAGGGACCCGAGAAGAGTAGGTTGGGGCTGCTCTGTGCTAAACCACTACACAGAGCAGGTAAGTATAAACAGGCCAGATTCACAGAGCGATTACGCCGGCGTAACAGGAGATGCGTGGCATAAGTCTAAATTTGCGCATGCTTTTCGATACTCCGCATCCCCAAAACGAGATACGCAAGAAATCTACTTTTTTTTGTCTAGCGTAATTTCGTTAGACAGGCACATCCGTCCGCGCAAAACTGTGCTAGAGACACACCATTGATTTGCTATTCAAATATGCTAATGAGGGAGTTATGGGGATCCACAAAAGAACGTTGGTGCAGCGCACGCTACGAGCTGTGCGCAACAGCTGAACGGCCTGTCTAAAATTAGACCATATAAAAGGTGGTCTAAAATTAGACAATTCGTCTACATGTCAGAGAAAGCAACACCGTTGGTGAGGAGCAGAGCAGTCACACGTGTTGCCCAACAATCTGTATGCCAACATGCCAGGGACATCATCGCTCAGAGCTATACTACTGACTTTAGACGAGCAAAGAAGGAGGAGGACACAGAGGAGGGCATGGGAGAGGATATACCGCACCCGCATCGACCTCTTTGGCATGAGTGATTCTGAGGTGTATCGCATCTTCAGATTCACCCCTCATGCCATCCTGGAATTAACCATATCCCTGCAGGATGACATCACCAGCCCAACACACCGCTCACATGCAGTGCAGCCACTGGTCAAGGTCATGGCAACACTCCATGTCCTTGCCAGTGGCTCTTTTCAAAGAACAAGTGGAGTGGTGGCTGGGATGTCACAATCCTCCGTGAGCAGATGTGTGCACCAGGTTGTCCCTGCAATCCTCAGATGCATGGCCAACCAAATCATCAAACCCACCACTGAGGACCTGCGGCTGAAGGCAATGACAGATTTCTACAGAATTGCCAGATTCCCACGCATCGTGGGGGCCATTGATTGCACACATGTGGCACTCCAGCCCCCCCATGAGACAGAGCACATATACCGCAATCGGAAACATTGGCATTCCATCAACGTACGGGTGATAGTCGATGCCCAAGGCCTCATATGGCACGTCCGTGCCAAAAACACCCGGATCCAGCCATGACAGCTACATCTACAATCAGAGCCCCATCTGAATGGAATTCGAACAGAATGTGTATGGGGACAGCTGGCTGGTTGGTGAGTGAAATGACTGTCCCCCCCCCCCCCATGATGCACACATCACAAGGGGCACATGCATGACTATCATCCTCCTGTGTTTTTCCTTACAGGTGACTCTGCATATGCACTGGGATCCCATCTCATGACTCCTATCCGAAACTCCCAATCCCCAGGAGAGGAAAGATACAATGAAGCCCACGCCCAAAACACGTGCAGTGGTGGAGCGCACCTTTGGCCTCCTGAAGTCACGTTTCCGATGCCTGGATAAGTCTGGGGGGACCCTGTTGTATTCCCCCAACTTTGTGTGCCAGATCATTGGTGCATGTTGCATTCTGCACAACTTCGCAGTGAGAAAGGGCCTGCAGATTGACCTACGTGATGACCTGACCCCTGAACCAGACAATCCCCCCCTAACCAAGGGTTACCCCGTCTTCTGAGGGAAGAACAGCCAGGAGACAGCTCACATTAGGCATCTTTGCACGTTTACACACACATTAATCATGGCACAATGAGAATGCATGCACACCACAGTGATCTCTAGCACAGACACATCACATCCTCACCTAATTGGATTAGCACAAGCCCACCATGCTGGGCTTGTGAGCAGCAACGCCACGCCATGGCTCCAATTATGTCACTGTACATTCATACACCATTCAACGGACCTGGGAATCACTTCTCCCTGGTCCTGGGGAACCCTTCTCCACCAAAATGAGGGTGACAGCCCTTTGCCGGCAGGAATATCACCCCCACATTCCCAAAAACATTCACATCACAAGAAAAAAATGTCCAGCAAAAAAAAAAATTCCAGTAAAAAAAAAAAAAAGGGGGAAACAAATAATGCTGTGGCATGAGCAAGCCTGGGGCCACGGCCCC